>PVJN01023430.1:0-32307 GCA_004026805.1 Lasiurus borealis | reverse complement strand
CGGAAAAACAAACTCCAAGTTGTTTGTGAATTCCTGGGCTCACCCTCTGATCTGTAACTCTGTGGATCTGTTCCCAGTCAGGAGGCCAAAGGTAATGAGAACTGGACACAGCCTGCCGGCCAGACCTCAGATTGACCCCTGAGTGAGGCACAGGAGAGACAGCGCTAACAGTGCTGCAGAGGTTTGAAAAGCTTAGCAGCATGGAAACTGTGGCATGAAACGTACAAGACTGCCTGCCTACTAATGTCAACGTATCAACATTCGCAATAGGACTTAAATAAGAGCAGGTATCTTACCACATTAAAAAAGTCCAATATTCAACCCAAACTTACTAAGAGCTGGAAACATTTCAAGTGGCAAGAGAAAAGTCAAATCGACAGACGTTGAGATCACAAGGACACAGATGATAAAATTATCTGAGATTTTAAAGCTCTTACTACAAACGCTTCAACAACAAGCAACTGCACTCTTGGGGGAAAAAAATGGAAACAGAAACCTGAGCAAAGAAACACAAGTTGTAAAGAGTCGAATGGTAATTTTAGAATTGAAAACTACAGTGACTGAAATTTAACTTTAACTGTGGAATGAGCTCAACAACATATAGGGATGACAGAGGAAATAATCAGTGAACTTGAACACAGAGATATAGGAATTATCCAATCTAAAAAAAAAACAGGAAAAAAATAAAAGGGAGAAAAGCAATGAACAGACCCTAGGGATCTATGAGACAATGACAACAGATCTAAGACTGGTGTCAACAAGAGCCCCAGAAGGTCAGCAGAAAACGTGTAGTGTTGAAAAGATATTTGAAGTATTTCAAATAATAAAGGCTGGAGACTTCACCATTTTGTTGATAGACATAAACTCACAGAGTTAAGAGTTTAAGTAGTCAGTTGAATAATGGCTCCCCAAAAACATATGTCCTTGTCTTAAATCCTGGAACCTAAGAATGTTACCTTATTTGGAAAAAGGGTCTTTGCAGATGTAGTTAAGTTAAAGATTCTGAGATGACAGCATCATCCTGTGTTATTCAAATGGGCCCTGAATCCAATGACAAGTGAGCTTGAAAGAGACAAGCAGCAGGGACTTTTAGAGAAAACGGCAACGTGGAGGTGGAGGCAGCAAATGGAGTGATGTAGTGACATGCCAAAGAATGCAGCCCCGAGGGGTATGTGGTCCTGCTGAATCTTAGACGTTTACCCTCCAGAGCTATGAGAAAATAAGTTCCTGTGGTTTGAAACCACCGAATTTGTGGTCATTTTCTTTTCTGTGGTAGCCACAGGAAACTAATACACTCAGCAAATCCAAAACAGCATAACCTAAAATCCATGCCCAGACACATCACAATCAAACTTTTTTTTCCAAGTTAGAAAAAAAAAATCTTGAATGCATAGTCAGAGAAAACACAGTATCTATAGGGGACAACAATTTGAATGAACGAAGGTTTCTCATTAGAAACCATTTAGGCCATAAGACAGTAGAACAATGTTTAAAAACTGCTGGGGAAAAATGAACTGCTAACCCAGCATTCTATATCCAGTGAAAATATCCTCAGGAACAAATATGCGATAAAGACTCAAGTGAAATAATACTAAGATTTTCGCTCTAAAAGTATGGCTAAGAAAATTCTATAGAGAGAAGGGAAATTATCCTGGAAGAAAATAAAGGAGCAACAGAAATGGTAAATATTGCATAAATATATAGACCATTTATCTATTTTTGAGTCCTTTGAAATATACAGGGTGTCCACACAAAAAAATGTATACACACTAACAGCTGATAGTTCATTTGATGTTTCTTTCTTTTCAGATTTAACCTATTGGAGTTAATAATGATTCCAAAGTGTGTGTACATTTTTTTGGAACACCCTGTATTTTGGGGTTGCAAGCAAAATTCTAATATTGTCTAGTGGTAGTTTTTACTTCCAATATATACATATGTAATATTTATGATAACTATCATTTAAATGGGGGATCTATATGGTCATAAGGCTTCCACATTTCATTTCAAATGATCAAATACTGGTTCTAAGTAGACTTAAACGTTATGTATATTGCAATCCCTAGAGTAATCAGCTCCTGCCCCTATATATGAACTATACAAAGATACAGTCAAAATCACGATAGGTAAAATGGAGTGCTGAAAAAAATATTCAAATAATTCAAAGTATGCAGGAAAAAGAGGGGTCAAGGGGAGGAATACAGAGAAAACATTTCACAATCAGAGATCTTATTCCAAACATATAATTACGTTGAATGAAAATGGTCTAACCATACCAATTAAAGACAGGAATTACGAGAATACATGAAAATGCATGATACAAGTATTTGCTGTCTACAATAAACTCACTTCAAATATTGTGATAAAGTTAAAAGTACAAAGATGGGACAAGATATACAATGCAGGCAAACACCAATTGAGAGAAAGCTAGAGTGGCCATATTAATATCAAAGTAGACATTAGGGCAAAGAACATTACAAGGGACACAGGGGGACATTACATAATGATGAAAAGGTCAATTCACCAAGAAAATATAACAATCCTAAATGCATATGCACTTAATAATAGAGCTTCAAAATACATGAAGCAAACACCAATTTTATATGATCTTTTCAAGAACTACGACACAAGAGAGTTATTTTGGCGATGGTTCCATGAATCTATATATATGTTAAAGTTCCTAGAACTGTACATTAAAAAGGAATGGGTGTCAATTTTATCACAAGGAAATTTTAAAAAATTAAAACGCAGAAAGAAAAAAAGAGAGCAGGCACTCAAATCAGACTCCTTGGAATCTGAATCCCATGGATGCACTAGTTGGGTAACCTTGTTTTCTTCATTTGTAGAATGAGAATGATGGGGCGCCTACCTCAGGCCTATGGGAGCACTTCTAAGAAATTAATGGGCATTTCTTATTCTTCTTAGCCTATTGCCTGATGGTAAATGGGCTATAAATACGACCTATGACTTTATCCCTTCATCACTGTTTTGATCCTTTCTGCTATAAATGATTTCAGCACTCATTTGTTCTGTGATGAACACATTATACTGCAAACACAGAGGGGTGGAAAAGATCTCAAGACTGTAAGACATTATTTGACCTCTATTGCTGAATCAGAATTTCTGGTGGCCAGAGCCACCCAAGTGATCTTCATGCATAAGAAGACCCATGAGATCACAGAGTAAAATAAGCAGCTATTAGCTAGAATTGCTACTTAACACTGTATGAACTGGGACAAGTTCTATTCCCTCAGTTTCAGCCTTTCCTCCCATAAAATGAGAATAATGGTAACAGCATTGACCCAAGGATTAAATGAAATGAACAAAAACAGCTTAGCAAAGCGGCTGGCACATAGCAAGTCCTTGGTTACTGGAGTGGCCATTACTCTTCACGATTCTGAACCTTATTTCCCTTCTCCTTCCTCTGTCATTGTATTTCCTCTACTTCCTGTTACTATGTTAAAATGAATAGATACAGAGATAATTCATGGAAGGCTTATTACCTACCAAGTGCTGTATAAGGAGGTACATACAGCATCTCATAGAATCTTTTTAAGGTCCTAGGAAGTATGATTCTTAGAAGAAATGGAAGGCTTATGCTAGGTAAGTATCTTATCCAAAGTCACAGAGCTAGTAGGAAGCAGCATGCTGAGATCCTGACTCAGGTCTGTCTGATTCCCAAGTCTCTGGTTTTCCTGCTATGTCATGCTTTCTGGAGTATGAGGAGTCAGAACGAGGTGGTGTTGGTTCTGGAGTATGACAGACATACTTACATGGCTGTGTCTGTGTTTTCCAAGGCTAGCAGATCCATCTGTGGGGAAGGACTGGGCCGCAAGCTGTTCATTATCACAGGAGTTGGAGAGCTGAAACCTAGTACACAAAATGGACCTGTTGTTTGGCTAGAAAACATTTTGTTGGTAACTTGTTCGGTTGGCTTTTCCATGGGGAGGAGGGCAGGAAGAGGAGAGACAGATTTCTGTCACCATAAAATTATAGAATTTCCTCAAACAGAAATTAAAGAGCCTCGTCTAGGGTAACCGAGAAGAGAGAAATCCCCTGCCACAGGGAGAGGTTGTTGAGAAGGTAACAAATGTTATTGTGCTGGGTTTTCTAAAATCCCAAGCTGATCAGGAATGAAGGAAATTTTGTATGTCTTGTTCTGCCAACTTCCAAAGTAAAAGCCTACTGTATAAACAGAGCTCTATCCTGACCTCCCCTAATTCTTAACTTCCCATCTTAAGTGAGACACCCCAAAGAGAATAATAACTATCCCCCTTTTGGCCCCAGAAAATGTCTGATAAAAACATAAGAAAACTCTTTAATGAAATAGACTCCACATATCCCACTAGTCTATCAAGCAAGCAGTCAACATTTCAGAAATGAAGGAAGTTACAGAAAAACCACAAATTCAGTGATAACAAATACTTTGACTCTGGAAAAACTGCCTAATATAGAAAAACAAATGGATTTCAGTTTGTCAAACACTTCTGGACACCAGCATTTTTCATAATCCTTATTTTGTAATGTACCCAGATTTTTTGATAGAATAGTAGGACATAACAAGTAAGGTAGGTAAGATAGATAACTCCAAGCCAACATTTAATTTCATAAACATTATTCCTTTATCTTCACAGAAACCCATTAACATAACCATTGTCCCGACGTGATAAGGTAAAGAAAGTCTCAGAGGTTAGGTGACTAAGAGGTGGCAGAACTGGGATTTCTCCTCTGACTCAAAAGCCTGTTTTCTCCTCTACATTTTGCCACTGTGTGAATAAGGCCTCACAATTCCTGAATTTCTCCACATCAACTACTCCCTTATCTGATGCTGTAGTATGGCAGAGAAACCCAAAGACAATAGTGTGTGGGTTCAGAGTAGACTTAAGTACCGGCCATGGAATTGAACAACCTCTCCAAAGCGGATCATGGGAATTCCAGGAGATTCTAAGCCAGTGGGATGAGTTTCAAGGACCTCCTCCCCCAGTCACATCCCCTTCCTATGCTGGGTCTGACCCAACAACCATTGGCCAAGAAGTAATTACATCTCCTGATATAGTCCTGCTATTCAAACTGATGCCAGTCCTTCTTCTGGTTGCATTTCATCATGAAACCAAGGAGATCTGTTTCACCTTAAGCTCTTCTGCTGGCCTAAAAGACCGGTATGCTTGCTTACTTAAGTCTGAGAGCTGAGCGTTCATGGCGTTGACCTCTTCCAGAGTAACCCTATGATTTGGAGTGCTAGGACTTAGGTCAAGAAGATCACAGGACGGGGCAGAAGGTTCAGTGGCAGTCTGAAAATAGAGCAAACACAAATCTAATTTGGAAAAACCCTGGCAGGTCATTTATCACTTAGGCTTTCTCCCCAGAAGCTTTCCTTTGGAGAAAAGAAGATCCTATTTGGATCCATTCCATAGACAACAGTGAGTATCAAACACATCTCACCCACTACATGGATTCCTGTTAATTAGAGCATCTTTTAATGACCTCTCATTAATAACTTGATGACATCAAGTTGTTGAGGCAAGTACTGTATGCCACCAAAACTACCCCAATCATTACGGAATGAGTCTCCTAAGACTATTTTTAACAAAGCCTTGCTCCGTACTTAGTTTGTAAACTACTCAATTGTGTATTTTATAACATTTCTATTCACTTACATTGGTGTCTTCCCTCTGATTATTTTGCTCCAAAATCCTTTGTTGGTTTCGAGTAAACCTGTTTGAATTAGCAACATGGAAATATTGAAAAGAAAATGGACATGAAAATGCTACAATACTTAACAGATTGTTAATATGCAAATATTTAGAAACAAAGACAACGAGCTTCATCACCACTCAATTCCCAGTGAAGTACTTTACTCACTCTTTTAGTTTTAGTATAGAGTTAATGAATGATGCCTTTTGAGAAAACAGCAAGAATATGGAAAAGTATTAAAAATAATAAAAGTCCATCCCCTAGAAATGGTCCCTAATCATTTCTATCACCTAAAAACTATCCTTAACATTACAATGTCTTTCCACTCAGTATATTTTTCTGAAGGATAATCTACTTCAAACTTAATTGAAATTATATGTTACAATTTTCTGTATCGTAATTCAATTACTTTGCAAGCATTTTTATAGTTCAGAAGTTCAATTTTTAGTGGCTGCATATTTTATCTTATGAACATACCACATATTTAACTTTTCTTATTATTCCCAAATACTTAAGGTATTTCCAATTTTACCATTATAATTTTCCATTGAAGATTTAAATACACTTATTATATTTTCACTATCTTCATTTTTATAAGACATTTGATACCTACTAACAATATTGAGCTTTTATAACGTTTTAAAATTTTATAGTGCTCATACACTGGGGGTAAAGGCGGAATAGTTAAATAAATAAATGGCTTTGAAAAAAATAGTAAAAGTTGAAGGTAGAAGCACAAGGTTCAAGTACCAGCATTATTATCAAGTAGCCATATGACCACGGATATGATTTCCTGATCCTTATTTCAACCATTTCATCAGAAAGTTTTTCTCAGGGGCAAGATGTCAGTAGATAATACATGGATGAATGTGGAAATGCTTTGCAAACTATGAGGGGCTTTAGAAACATGGAATTAATACTATGACACATCAACTCTGTGAACCTAAACACTTTAAAGTTGAAAAGCTTCCTGTTCATTGGACCGTGCACTTGGTTCTAAGGATTTTTCCCCTTCTAAAACACATGTGATTTTCCTCCCGTCACCCTCTGCCAATTGGCTTCTTATAGGTTAGCTAGTGATGTGCTGAGTATGAAAGCACCCTTCACAGGCCCAGCCTTGAGCAACAACGTTCCATTTCCTTCTTTGCATGACTATTTTTATATGTTCACATAAAAAATTTCCTCATTGGCTGCTCTGGTTTTTCATGGACTGTTTTTCTCCACATAAAATATTATCCCTTCTTCCCTTCCCATATTCTTCTCCATCTCAAACTCAAGGTCAACTCCACATTCCCTGAGACTTTGTTTATAGCACTCATCTATTCGAGAGCCTAGGAGGTGCTTGGTGCAGACAGCATGAGGTGATCAAGTACAGGTTCCACGCACAGGTTAGAGGTTTATGCAGCCCTGACGCCCCACAGTGCCCCAGAACTGCTCATTCTCGCAGGCCACCTCACAGCTTCCCAGAAGGCCAGGACCAAAATCCCTATCTTGGGAAGCAGACGGCCTTGTTCTGAACCTGTTCTTAACCTTCTTGTGTGTTCACCCTTAGGCCCTCTAATAAGAACGCTGAGTAACTGGTGATGAAACCAGACGTGGAGGAGGGTTGGAGAGACTGCACCGGCCGCTCACCTCTCATAGCCCAGGATGGCATTATTCAGATCCTCATTCACTTGGATGAGCTCAATAGTTACGTCTTCATTCTCCACCACCACGAGCAGGTCCATGATGCGCTCCTGCATCTCTCGACCTGTCTTGTAAAGTTTCTGTCAAAGAGAGAGGAGAGAGCTTTCTTCTTCCATGCTTAGGAATGTTCTAGAATGACAACTGATTCACCAATCTGTATACACCTGTGACCACCTCCCTGCACCTTGCGTCACTGATGGGAGATTACCAAATATTTAATTCTGCATAGCTCATCCTTCCTATGAGAACACAGTGAGTTATAAGTGATTTTATTTTCCTCTACAAATCAGAACAGGTGTCATGAGGACAAATTAGTGCACTGCCTGGAACAGAGGACTTGAAATTAGAAGCAGAATTTGGGACTTCTGCTTATTAGCTTACTGATGGCAGAGGCGGGAATCACTTGTTTTTTAAATCTTGATTTTCTCATTTGCTAAAAGAAAATTATACTACTTTCCACATCTGTTTCAAGAGCTGACATTTAAATAAAATGAGGAGGATGAGGGAGATAGGGGAGAATAAGAGGGAGATAAATGGTGATGGATGCAGACTCGACTTGGGGTGATGAACACACAATACAGTGCACAGATGATGTGTTGTTCAGTTGTGCACTTGAAACCTGCATAATTTTGTTAGCCAGAGTCACCCCAATAAATTCAATAAAAAGGAAAGAAACAAAAATAAAGTGAGATGTGCATGAGGAATTCTGTAGCCACAAAGTACAACACACAACAGAAAATATGCCAGTCTTAGAGATAGTGACAGAGAGTAAGTAGTTCACCATTTACAGCAATGTGATTTTCCCATCATGTTTTACTCAACTACAGCATCACATTCCAAGATAAACGAAACCAGAAGTTTAAAAGGAGTCCTGGATAATATCTTTATTCGAATGACCAGAAATCCCAGCCGTGGGCCTCAAAAGCACCTACATCTGGGGCTGACGGTATGGGAATCTGTGTGTTTTTTTTTAAAGAAGCATCAGAATTGTTTCTTATACACACTGATATTTGCAAACTACTGCCTTACAACTGACCTCCTCTAAGGCAAACCTCCAAGTAAGCCCGAGGAGTGGAACACTGCGTGTACTGTTCCTTCAAATCCACCGTGGCTGGAATTTGCCCATGTAATAGTCTCCTAACATCACACAAAAACACAGGGATGTTTCCCCTTTCAAAATGAAAATGGTGGAACTTGCTAAGTCATCGCACTGTTACATTGTCTGATATTTTTTCCCCTCAAGAAAGACCCGCTGAAAAACTGACGCTTCACGGAACCATTTAGAGTCTCAAACAATCTATTACAAGGCTCTGACAGGAAATCTCTAAATAAATAAATCAAACCATTACCAGCTGCCATTTAGACTCTGAGGGAAAAGCCACTACCCTCCACAAAAATCATAACAAAAAATATGTGCAAGATAAAGAGAAGTGAAAAGTGGTGGTTAAAAGCAAGATGGACAGATCGGTGCCAGATTCTGGGTTTCACACCTGCAACATGAGACCAGGAAACAGTCCTACTTGCTAAAGAAAGGCTTGGCCACTCTCGGTTGTGCTAACCAATTTATTTCTTACAGGTCCAGGGATCATAATATATTCTGTTCTGTGCACCATTGGTTCCCTGTCAGAAGGACCCCACTCTGCATTATACCCTGAAAGTACCCATAGACTCAATGTAAACCAAGCAAGGTAAGTTGGGCTCACTTATGGCCACTGGTCTGAGCAAGAAGAGTCTTTAGATTCAGTAGACCAAAGGCCTCTCACATACACAGATCGACATGGAATTTAGTTACATAGTTTCAGGTGTTTTTTTGTTTTTGTTTTTGTTTTTAATCTACTATCTCATAGGGTTATTGGAAGAATAGGAAAAATTGTAACCCCCAATGTCTGGTATACACTGGGGAGTCAAGAAATGCATTATGGTTGCATAAGGAGGGGTCACTAGAAGCTTAACTAGATAACTAGCACCCTCCTGTAATCTTCACCCCACTACCAGGACCCAATATTATGCAAAGGCAAGAACTCAGAACAGCAATGCCCCGATGAATGAGGACCGCTCCTTTGTTCTTGTGCTTGGGAGCGCACAGAAATTATTCCCCTCGCTCCCAGGCAGCCTTGCTAGAGCAATGTCAAGATCAAGGGACTCCAGTGGCTGTTAGAGGCCTGTGGCCAAAAAAAAATTAAAAAAAGCAGTAATTAATCTGAAATGAATTTGCAACCAACATCAATAGCCCTCATCACGTGAAGATCCTCCCTCTGCCCTCTGGACACAGACAGAAAGGAAACATGAAAGGAACACCATATCTCTCAGCAGGTTTGCGAAGCAGAGTTCGCCAAACCTCTTCAAAAGCCAGCCCACTCTGATCCCTGCCATTGATGTCTGTCTCCGAGGAGGGCCAGGCCACCTGGAAACCGTGCAGATCAAGCACCACGGACCGAAAGGACAGGCCAGGCGTTCCCCACAGCAGCCACCTGCAGGGCTGTGCATGGGGGAAGCCAGGGGGCATGAGCCAAAACACACAGAGTAAGAGCTGCTGCTGCGTATGTCCAGCATGGAGGCCCTGGAATTGCTCCCTTTTACACCACATCAAAGCGAAGGCCGGTTTCTAAGTTAAAGTGAACCAAACAATCAATTCAAAAGTCTTTGGAGCAAAACCAGGAGCTCATTGATGGCTTCCTCTTCTGACATCCAGAGGGTCCCTGCTCTTTCCTCAGGAGTTAAGGAAAGAGCCCCCTCTCGCTTTCAACTCTGACTCTAATTGTCTCACAAGCACCAACCTGATAAGAACGCTGAGTAACTGGTGGTGAAACAAACTCAATTAGATCAACTCAATACAAAGGGAAAGAAAGGTGTCCAAAGATCTCCCCTGAAAAAATTAATACAGGAAGAAGTGTTACTTGAAAGCCGTCTCTAGGAATAATATCTGCAAGGCAAGACTCCTATTATCAGCCCATACCATATTTCCTCTCGCAGGGCACCGCACCCAGGCTGCAAGAGACCCAAAGAACATCTCTATCTGCTCAAAATAAAAACTACCCCCCACCCTAAAACAGAACATCTCTCACCCCAACTTGCTCCTGCAGTCTCTTTTGCGTTATACAAGCCCAGCTGAGTGAATGACAAATTAATTGTCAAGATAATCCTCAAGAAGATCAGCTCATTAGAACCCTTCCGACTCTGTCTCAACTATAAAAACTGTCAACATTTGGCTTACAGAAAAGTTTTTTTTTTATTAACTCCTTAACCCACTCCACTTCAGGTCTTCATCTGTCTTATTGTCTGTGTCCATGGGCTATGCATATCCTATATAATAAAAGGCTAATATGCAAATCAACCAGACGGCAGAACAACTGGTCACTATGATGCTCATTGACCACCAGGGGGCAGAGCTTAACGCAGGAGCTGCCCCCTGGTGATCAGTGTCCTCCCACAGGAGAAGCACTGCTCTGCTAAAAGCTGGGCTCACAGCTGGCGAGCACAGCGGTGGTGGTGGGAGCCTTTCCCTCCTCCCCGGCAGCACTAAGGATGGCCTAAGCCAGTGGTCAGCAAACTCCTTAGTCAACAGAACCAAATATCAACAGTACAACGATTGAAATTTCTTTTGAGAGCCAATTTTTTTAAACTTAAACTTCTTCTAACACCACTCTTCAAAATAGACTCACCCAGGCCAAAGAACTACATGTGGCTCGAGAGCCTAAGGCATCAGTCAGACATCCCCCAAGGGGGCTGGACTGAGAGAAGGCACAGATCAGGATGAAGCATTTCATGCACCAGGCCTCTAGTATGCTTATAAATTATTTGGTTATTCTCTTCCTGCCCCTTCCACTCTTAATACCTTACTAGTTTCTGAGTGGTAGAGACAGTAAAAGTAATCAGGGGAGGATGACTTGTTAAAAATTCTCCTTTCAGGATTTTTTTCTCAGCTGCTTACAAATTACTCTTACAGAATCCAATTTTACATTCACATGATTTGAAACATCTCTAATAAGCTAGAGTGAGGCTTTCTCTGGTCATACTTTGAACATCTGAGCTCACTTTATTCTGCAGAAGATGAAAACATTCTGTTCTTTCATTGTCCTACTGGGCAAGACAAAAACAAGAAAGACTAAAATGGGAGGTAACAGGAAAAGTCAGCTATTCAAGGTCAGAGTAAGTTGGTCCAAAGCCAAGTGCACAAGGCCAAGAAAGCAAATGCAAGAACACATGTAACGTTTCATTCCTGTGACTAGAGCAAACGCTCTTTAACTCATCAGAATCTTTGTATTCCTCACTGGGAAACTAAAAATAATCCCAGTCCTCCCCTAACCCTCATCCCATAATGAAGTTCATAGTCCACAAGCAACATAGTGGTGGGGAAAGGGGTTTATTATGCAAAATAGTTTTACTGCCTGGGAATCTAACAAAGAGCAGGAGCCCCATTAATTAGCAGAGCTTCAGGATTGCACTTCCCCATGAATTTGAGAACAGAGAGGAGATTCCCAATAAGTACATTGGATCTGGTATGGAAGGTAACAAGACGGAATGGGTTCCAAATGAACAGAACAGCTGCTAGAAGGTAAGCACCGACAGACAAAATAAGAAGCAATTCCAAGAGTAGAGGTTGGGTGTAATGTTAACAAATTGCATTAAGACTTTCCTGATAACAATACACCTAAAAAGTTGGGTATGATATAAAAATGTTTTAACATGCATGTCTAAACTTTCAAGAAAGTATGAGAAACCCTCAAAGGCTAGAAATAGGATCCAAAGATATGAGAGTCAATAAAGACATAAGGGCTTGCAAAGGCACCCATCTCTAATAACCAAGGTCAACCTCTAATAAACTTGGGAAGCAGAAGACAAAGCCTAAAGAAGAGGAGCTGAGTCAAAGACTCCACTTGCCGCTTAGACACCTAAATGGTCCCTTCCTGCTGTGACATGAGAACTATATATATTGGTCTCTGTTTCCAGTTCCTGACACGGAGCTCCTAAATCTCCGAGTGACAGGTTCTAATGAGGGGACTCTTGGTGGGCTCCTGGACAGCTTCAGGATGGGGGCTGGTCACCACAAAGACCACACCGTGATTATAAGCTTGTAACTTTCAGTCCCACTCTCCATCCTCTGGGAAGGGGAGAGGGGATGGAGATTAGAGTTAATAACTGGTCATGCCTCCATGATGAAACTTGTGGGGAAGAAACTTTCCTCCACCTTCCTAAGGTTCTTTCAGCTGTTCTGACAATGAGGTCTGCATGAGACAGATTAATAAGAGAAAATAACCAAATTTAGTTACATACATATGCATAGGAGCGCCACATACTAGCACATGAGGAAATCAGAGACAGAAAGTTCAAATGAGAAATATACAGTGTATATAGTACATGGGCTTTAGCAGAAGTGATGTTATTTTGGGCTAATAATTAGATCAACATGAGACAGATTAACAAGAGGAAAAATAAATAAATTTAATTACATTTGTCTGGGAACCCCAGATATATGAAAGGTTCAGTGAAAGTTAAAATGAAGTGTATATGGCATTCAGTGCTAAGGATTAGATAAGGCACTTTGAGGCATCAGAGGAAAGGGCATCCCAGGAGGATCAGAAGGGCAGATACTCAGTAATTAGATGTTTGCCCTGCCCTCTACATAGGTCATAAAACATTATCTCCAGTAATGACTTACTATGGGCAAGGCCCTTAATTTAAATTGTTTAAGGGAGATAAAAATTTCTCATGAGCCTACAGGGTCTTGACTGGCCTTCAGTTCAAAAGAATTCACATGCCAAAGTGGCACACGTGGGGGAGGCCTGTTCTGAACGCTCAAACCTCCAAAAAATGCACAAACTATGGGGTTCAGAGATCCTCTGGGTTGGTGAACACATTCAAGTGCTTGGAGAGTGGTGTACCCCAACCAACAGGGACAGATGCTCTCATCCTCAGAACCCTTCTGGGCTTCTTCATCTGTCTATTCATTCCCATCCCTTATACTACCCTTTATAATGAGCCATAAATAGAAATGTTTCCTTGAGTTCTGTGAGTCATTCTCGCAAATTATCAACCCCCAGGAGAAGGTCTTGGGAATCCCTGGTTTCTGTTATAGCTGGCTGGTCAGAAGTATAGAAGGCCTGGCTGTGCAATGGGTATCAGAAGTGGGGGTAGTCTTGTGGGTCTGAGCCCTTAACTGTGGAACCTGACGCTAACAGCAGCTGGATACTGTCAGAACTGATTTCTACTCTAAGACACCCAGCTGGTGTAGGGGAACTGGGCCCTGTGGATAGTGTTGGTTTGAACAGTAGGAAAAAAACACACAAAGGTTTCCTTTCACTCTGTAACCACAAAGGAAAAGGGTGTCTCAGCCTTGACTTTTCAGGAGAAAGAAAATAAGTATTTTTCCTGAGAATTCTAACAGCCTTATTGCATCACCATCTTTGGGAAGGAGACTCCCTGCCTTCCATGCTTAAAAACCCCAGGGAGTACTGGTCCTTTTTCCTCTGTCTGCTGAGCTTCCGGGTCCCCTTGGGAATCCCTCCAGCTCATTGGGGGACAGTCTTTATCCTCCTTTACAGTGTGAACAAAAATGGGGGCTATGCAATTAACCTGACGAGCTCTGGGGGAACCCATGGCAGGCCTGACAAGCTCAGTGACCAAAAGTAACCACATAAATTCCCAGCTGGGCAAGCCACAGCAGACGGTCACCTCCCAGGCCTCCGGCTGCCATAGCAAAGCCAGTCTTCCCCGGGGGGGGGGGAGCCCTGTCCATTGTTCTTGTGCATCCAGGATAACACAGCTTTGCAATGTCGCAGTCATTTTCTTTTCTACACCCTTCACTGGCACAACCGCAGGCACCAGAGCACCAGATTACCACAGCAGGAGACCACAGAACCCTTCGTTGTTATCTTGTTCCCCAAATATCAGTCCCATATACTGTAAATGTTAATTATTAACCATCTTGTACCCACCAATGCAAACAGTTGTTTTTTGCTCTTTATCTACTCCTGCTGATTTCCCTGCCATGCTTTTTCCCACCTCATTAACCTACCACAGATGCATCTTATGTACCAGCCTCACTGTATTTTTTCTTTCATTCTAAATGCAGAAAAGAAAGTGGCAAACTCCATTCACTGAAGCATTTTCTCAATCTATTGCGATTTTGCTTCTGAGCATGTCTTCAAAATGCAGTGTCAAGTAAACTCTTACAAACTTTTTCTGTAGGCTACACTTTCTTTGGTCAACAACAGCCATACCGGAAGTTCCTGCAGCATCTCTCTTGCCAGGGTGAGGCTGTGGGTTCCTCCCTTGGTCTGATCCCACCAATATTATTGGACACCGAATATTCTCACTCTTCTGCTCTCCTAGTCTAGGGCTGTGGTCGGCAAACTGCGGCTCGTGAGTCACACACAGCTCTCTGAGTGTGGCTCTTCCACAAAATACCACAGCCTGGGTGAGTCCATTTTGAAGAAGTGGCATTAGAAGAAGTTTAAAAAAATTGGCTCTCAAAAGAAATTTCAATCGTTGTACTGTTGATATTTGGGTCTGTTGACTAATCAGTTTGCCGTCCACAGGTCTAGGGAGTTTATTCTTATTTATATTTCTTCTGTCATTTCACTGGGATTTGGGGAATAAAGAGGAAGTAAGTTTATTATTTCAGTGAGCTTTCAAAAACTGTGGTTAGCCCAGCCAGAGTGGCTCCGTGGACTGAGCATCCTCCCATGCACCAAGAGGTTGCTGGTTCAAATCTGGTCGGGGCACATGTCCCGGTTGCGGGGTCAATCCCCAGTAGAGAGGCGTGTGGAAACATGTGATGTTTCTTTCTATCTCTCCCTTTCCCTTCTTCTCTCTCTCTCTCTCTCTCGACATCAAGAAAAATGTATTAAAAAATAAAAAACTATGGTTATTAGCTGGTTTTGGAAAAAGAAAGATGTCTGTTTGACAACTCACAAAGCTGACCTCTGATAGTATTATCACTTCTTCCCAGATGCACTCCTACCCTCAAAATATGCCCTGAGGATGCTCAATGCCAGCGGGCCCTCACTGCCTCCCACCTCAGTGTCGGGCCAGGAGCATGCCAAAGCCAAAGGCCCTGGGGTTACTAGGGGAGCCTGGGGAGCTAGCATTAGGTGGGGGCTCTAACTCCACTGATGTGAATAGTTGGGACAGGCGTGAGAAAACCCCTGAAAACATCCTCCATAATCCAGCCCTGCTGATTTTGTTTTTAAGATCCTTGTATCGGATAGATTCCTTGTTCTTGATCTCCATAGATTCAACCAGTTCTTTTAGACCAGCGGTTCTCAACCTGTGGGTCACGACCCCTTTGGGGGTCGAATGACCCTTTCACAGGTATCGCCTAAGACCATCGGAAAATGCAGATATTTACATCACGATACGTAACAGTGGCAAAATTTCATGGTTGGGGGTCACCACCACATGAGGAACTGTATGCAAGGGTCTCGGCCTTAGGAAGGTTGAGAACCACTGTTTTAGACTGAGGTATGATACTGCGATCTAATAAGAAATATGGATTTGGTCTTCAACCCCAGTTCCTAGCTTAGACTTTCTAAAACCCTTGGAATTTCCTGAGTGAATTTCAGGGTGAGAAGCATCTATTGTTATTTGTAACAAGCTCCTTTCAACCCAACCAGGGTTTATGCTAATGAGGTGACTCTTGGAAGAAGGGGGCTTGCATCCAAGGAGACCAACCCTGGGATTAGAAGGTTGGAACTTTCACTCCATCCCTGACCTCCAAAGAGGGGAGAAGGGCTGGGATTGCTTTAAACACCAATGGCCAAATGATTAAATCAATAATGGAATTTCTGGAAAAAAAAACATACCAAAAAAAAACAAAAAACCTCTAAATAAATAAAGGGGTTCTGAGAGCTTCTGGGTCAGTGAATACATTCAGATGCCGGGAGGGTGGTGCACCCCAATTCCATGGAGACAGGAGCTCCTGAGCCTTCCAGACCTCATCCTGTGCACCTCTTCATCAGGTAGTCAAATCAGACGGGTGTGGGGTACCTCACAGACAAGCTGTTAGAAGTGTTGTGGGTAGGGAAACTGTTTCCTTCATGAGGTTACTTAGTTTGCAGGAAAAAAAACACCTCAAATATTTGTCAAAAGAATTTAAGAACAGCACTCCCCACACCCGATGTCTATGTGTTTTTAACAGAAAGCACGGAAAGAAAAATAAAGCTGCATATTCACTAGGCTCCATAAGCAGGCTGGTCTGATGCCAGGACCCATTCAACTTGGATTGGCCTTGAGTAGTACTCTCAAGTTGATTTATAACCCAAGTCTCTTTACTATTCACAGCAACACACAGCCCTAAGCCCAGGCATCAAAACAGCAACCAACAAATTAGCATTATCCTTGCAAAACTCCATCAAACATCTGCACCCAAAAGCTGACACACAAAGGCGCTGCAGTGCACTCCAGGACAGCATAAAATATAAAACTGGATTCACATATTTAAATGAATGTGGCCATTTTTTTTAAAAAATATCTGCCACATACCCTTTTACTGCGATATTTAATTTTGTATTTTAGTTTAACATGCTTGTTAAACATTACCCGTCACAAAGTTTGGATCTGTGAAAGCCTTCAATTGTAGATTTTTTTTTTTAAAGGATACTTCATTGCAACTGTCCTAACAATCTGGGAAATGAAAGGAAAGATAACAAAGAAAAAAGCATTGGAATCCGAGAAAAGTAGAAATAGAATAAAGTTTTTAATTTACCAGGGAAAAAAGATTTAGACACTGATTTTTTCCCCCCTTTAAGTACTTCTAAAGTTAATATGAAACAAATGTTTGTTAATATTTAGAGTAGACAATTAGAACAAATCATTAGAGGGTAAAAAATAAAGAGCATGGATTTATAGACTCAAAAACAGGCCTGGGCGAGCCACCAGCAGTAACAGTGAACTGCTCATGGTTTCCTCGTCCAGATGCACTGCCCACTTTCCCCTGCAGCCTGAGTACTGCCTCCCTCTAAACCAGTGGTTCTCAACCTTCCTAAGGCCAAGACCCTTGCATACAGTTCCTCATGTGGTGGTGACCACCAACCATGAAATTTTTGCTACTGTTATGCATCGTGATGTAAATATCTGCATTTTCCGATGGTCTTAGGTGACCCCTGTAAAAGGGTCGTTCAACTCCCAAAGGGGTCGCGACCCACAGGTTGAGAACCACTGCTCTAAACCTTTCCAAAAACCTCACCTTTCTCCCTGCTCCTAACCTTCATCCCACTATATGATAAACACATTTCTATCCTGGCATCTATAACACTTTATTAAACTGTTGTTTACAAAACCATCATGTTCACCAGACATAAGTTCCTTGAGGGCTAGGACAGAGTCCATGTCTGAGTCTTCTACCACATTGTAGTTACTCAGTGTTTGTTGAATGGCTCAATAGAGAGCCAACTTTTGCGCAATTGAAACTATTAGAGACGAGTGAAAAGAGTTTATATGAGCAAGGCTATTAATGAGTAAATGATGGTTAAGTATTTGTTTCAAGAAGGCCAGGAGCACGTCTAAGTTACTACTGCATTTCTGAAAAAGCCACCCCTGCCTCTTTTTGCCAAGTTTAGATGTCAATGGATGACGCAGGAGGATGGACTGGTAGACAATGGTAAGCTGTCTTCCATCTCCAAGGCTCCGAGTTTAGAGAATAACTTTAAGAGACACTTGGACTGATTGTCCCTGAAACCATGTTTCACCTGCAGAAGCTCTATGTCTTCAGGGTTCTCCGACCCAGGAATGTTCTCCATCAGGATGGCGGACATCACTTTTACATTCATCTTCACCATGTCCAACTCACTGTGCAGTTTGCCAATCTGTTGAGAGCAACATAGTCACTGGTCAGGATGTGGGACCCCCTTGTTTCCTTCTCTCAGGGGACCCTGGCTGGGAGAAAAAAAATGCTTTTCTAAAATTAATATTGTCAAATTTCTATTCAATTAATATAAATATATTTACACATTTTGCAAATGTGTCTTCTGTCACCTATAAGGACGTAAAGATCGCTTGTTATAAATCCAAAAATATTTCCCAGGAGTGTTAAAAATGAAGGGGGAAAATCAGATTAGGAACAATACGGAGAAGGGAGAAGGTGACTATACCAGCGACAGGACAAAAGGGAAAATTTTGGGTTTCTTGGCAGCTGATGGGAAAAAGGGAAAAGAAAAAAAAGGTGGCACAGTTCTCATAGTATTAGGGAAGGAGGAATCAAGAAACACTTTATTTTTTCTTCCTGAATTAAATTCTACGAGAAATTAACTGCATGGGTGTTTTTTTTAAAGGGTAGTGTTAATTTATTTGTATTTACTTTTAAATCCTCACCCAAGAATATATTTCCCACTGATTTCTAGAGAGAGGGGAAGAGAGGAGGAAAGACAGAGAGAGAGAAACATCATTGTGAGAGAGACACATTGATTGGCTGCCTCCCTGCATGCACCCCAACCAGGGCCAGGGATTGAGCCTGCAACCAAGCTACATGCCCTTGACCAGAATCAAACCTGGGATCCTTCATTCGCTCTATCCACTGAGCAAAATAGATGAGGGCTCCATACATTTTTATGTAATGTGGAATAATAATATGACAAAGTCTTCAATAATAGTTCCCTTAAAGCAGCATAGGAAAGAGCTTCATACAGGGTGGGCAACAATAAGTTTGCAGTTGTGAGTTTCTTATATTATTCATTATTAATTATTGTATTATTTTCTATAACAACTGTAAATCTACTTTTGCTCCATCCTGTATAATAATTGCTCATCTGGACCTCTGATAAATAGATACAGACAAACAAGTAAGTGTAATTTAGTTAGCGCAATGAATACTCATAATAAGGCTACCATGTACTGAGGTTTCTGAAATGCTGTTTGCACCTAATCAAAACCAATAAAAATCAGCCAGCTGGCACAAGGTCCATTTCACAGCCCAACCCCCACAAAGACACAAAAGCCACTAGCCAAGCAGAATTGTTCAGAGCTCGGGCTTTAGGGTCAGACAGAACCCGTGGACTTAAGTGCACTTAGAATTGACCCATAGTAAGTCACACAGTATCATTAAGTTCCAGCCCCCTCCTCTTCAAAATGAGGGTAAACATGTACCCTCACCTCATAACAGTGTGAAAAGGAATAAACAAAATGTATACCAACTGCTTAGAACTTAGAAGTCATCAATACATTCAGTTGATGCTGCTGTTACCTGTTCCGGGACCAGTGTAATAGTCGCGTTCTTGGGGCCAATTACAGAAGAAAGAGCTGGTGCAGTAGGAACAGATGTGGGTGGATTTGAAGAGACTTGAGCAGTGTGCTAAGATGAAATATGGAAAGATTATTATTTAGCATTTATGACCATCAACACCCCATGCCCAGGTTTGTTTTGTTTGTTTGTTTTTTTCATTCAGATGACTCCATCACTTTCTCTCAATCAAAATCCAAGTTTAGAGGCTGTTAGCCCAGAGTCAATCATCAAGTGTCCAACCTGCCCACATTTTGAGAACAGTGTTAAGCTAATGGCATAATAGAGTAAGTAGAAGGTGGCTATTATGATTACTAACTGAATTAAAATTTAATAAAATGCTCTTAGATTTTTTTACCAAGTGTCTACAAACAAACTGCCCTGTGAGATTACTTCTGTCTTCTTTTGGGTTGTTAAAAGCAAAGGGTAAATCAATTGCTGTCGAGTCTTTTGAAGCCACAGCTGGCGAGGCATCTCATTTTCCACCAATGAACCTCTCTGAATCCAGGCTCCACTTCCAACCCAGGTGGAGAGCCCAAGTACAGGGCTTGAGGCCAGTGCTTCTCAACATGAATGTGCAGAAAAATGACCTGGAAACTTTGCAAAAATGAGCCTCTGATGTAGTCGAGGATAACCTAAAGATGATACCCCAAATCACACTTTGAGTAAGTAGCAAGGTTCCAAGCCATTCCTACACTGTGCCGTGGAAGAGAACAAAAGGGGTCTGATAAGCAGGCTCATGAGCAGGTGAAAGAATGGGGCCAAAGGTGAATGGAAATATGGAAAGATTATTATTTAACATTTATTATTAAATAAATAGAAGAGCTGGCCCACTAGACAGAGCCTCCTTGAAGATAAGACTTATGGTATTGCTTATTCCATCAAGATAGGACTCGCCAATCTAAAGAAGGAAAGGACTCCTGTTTTTGCATTGTAGAAATTATGGAAAGTTAGGAGGTGAATTTAATTGCCATTCAAAGACTTATAGTTCAAAACCTTGGAAATTATTTACAAACCTGAGACTACTAGCACATATGAATATCTACAAACTCTCATGGACACAGTATCTACACTAATAAAAGAGAAAGATGCAAATTGACCATACCTTCATGATGCTCATCAGTCAATCGGAGTATGCAAATTAAATCAATGAAGATGGCAGGTTAATTTGCATACCAAGGCACAGAGCTGCTGGGGGCAGGGCGTTCCACACCCCCCCAGATGCTCAGGGCTTCTGGGCAGCGTGGGAAGGCAGAGCCAGAGTGCAAAGAGGCAGCTCTGGGGCCAGAGCAAAGGCAGTGCCAGCAGCCAATGAAAGGAAGGCCCATTCTTGCATGGATCTTCATGCACTGGGCTTCTAGTCAATAATAAACAACAGGCATATTATAAGACTACCCAAGGTAAAGACCCTTATATAGCACCAACACCTTTTGTTTGAAAGCTGCCCTCTCTTCTATTATAGCCAAATGATTTCTATTTGGAGCCATCATGTCATATTTTACATGAATTCAGTTGAGTTGTGCAGAAATTGAAAACTGACCCAGATTGGTTCAGGAAGTCTCCTTCTCCCAGTTTTTTTTTTTTTTTAACTTGGAATCTGAAAATGCAAAAGCAATCACATGGAACATTGGGAGCTATGTTATCTGCTATGTGGAAGAAGCTGTTCTGCAATGAGAGAGAGGAATGAAGCTGGTGATCAGAGGAACATCTAGAAGAAGACAAGAAATAAGGTATTTGAGTGCTTAGTCCCTGGTTGTTCAAAAGATCCAGCTAATACCAACCTTCTTGTGGCTTCATTATTCGAGGAGATACTATAATATCCTTCTAACACATTCGTCTTCTTGCTTAAGTTTGAATAGAGCTGGTATTGTCCCTCTCAGTGAGAAAAGATCCATGTCACATACTAACTTACTCTACAGGAGTCCAAGAAAAGACCTCCTACCTCGTGTTCTGCTGCTTCTGCCTCTGCCTCTGAGGGAGGAAAGTGAACACCTTTCTTGAGCAGGTCAAGGTACACGTCCTTCACCTCACTTACATCCACACCTCCTGGGAAGCCCTGAGACCAGGTCTGAAAACAACAGCAAACACAAAACACAGTTCTTCAGCTGGTGACTAAATATGAGAGATTGACGTTTTGGACTTTACTCAGAAAGAGAAAGCTACTTTTGAAGGCCAAGGACAAACTGTACATTTTTAGAAACTAGAACAATAATATGAAATATGTTTAAGCCCAGCCAGCATGGCTCAGTGGTTGAGTATTAACCTATGAACCAGGAGGTCATGGTTTGAGTCCCAGTCAGGACACATGTTCTGGTTGCAGACTCAATCTCCAATGTGGGCTGTGCAGGAGGCAGTCAATCAATGATTCTCTCATCATTGATGTTTTTCTCTCTCTCTCTCATTCTCCCTTCCCCTCCTAAATCAATAAATATATATTCTTAAAAATAAAAAATATAATATGCTTAATCATCAGACTCCTGTGCCCAACATTTTAATGAAACCCTGGAATACATATTATTAGTTATTATTTATTTTTCTTTACCAAATCCAGAATTAATACACATATTCTAAAACAGCATCAGTAGCTCTTTTGCCAAATAACTTTGTAAGCAGTCAGTTATCTTCTCCAGACATAGTTTTCATATCTACAAAATGAAAGTACACATCTCTTTCCTACCTGACATGGACGAAATAGAAATAGAGAGAAAGCAGGAAAATGACTACACATTCTCTTGGATAGAAAAGCATCATCCAATACCAAAAAATGATCATTACTCAGAAAATCAAACAGTAAAATGCTATCTGCCTCCATCAGAGGTTTGTGAAGAATGATGAGACCCATTGGAATATAATGAAACCTCTGATTGTAGCAGTGTTCCATCCCATCAGGTATACAATAAACTTACCTTAATAAAATTCAAAATTCTATTCTGAATATTTAATGGCAAGGTGTATCTGGGTTGCAGCAGCTTAACTAGACTATCTTTAATAAACTCCTTCTTCACAATCAGAGATTGGAAACTTGGACCACAGTTCTGCATGCACATGTCAATAAGCTAAATTAGAAGGAAAAAAAAATTAAATGTTAAATTTCTTTGGTAAAGTCGCTTCCTAAATATGAAGTGAAAATTGCTAAGTAACAGTTTCTACCATCCTTCTCATTAACAAACAGAATTTAGTGTCTACTAAAGCATATGGCAAAATATTAGGTTCCGGGAATGTGACAAAGTATAAGGCTCAGAGCAGCGATTTTTAACCCTTTTCATCTCAAGGCACACATAAACTATCAAAATTCTATGGAATACCAAAAAATTGGTAGGTTTTTTTTTTTTTTTTTTTTGCCAATCTGGCAAAAGTAGATATAATTTTCATTGATTTACAAAAAATAATAGTAATTTAGTAATTACCTGCCCTTTTTGCTCCAAAGTGACTTTAAAAAAAATCAGGTGCCTATACTTGTATTTAAGGATTTCTGGTACCAAGAATTAACCAATCAGATGTAACCTTATTATGAGATATGACCAATAAGATGCAATTTCATTATATGACTTATATACTTATGGTTCAAGACAGGGAATTCACATGAGATGGCTATTATTGTTGGCTGTTGTCATTTTTTATTTGACAGTCTCAGGGGAAAGAGGCCAATGCCCCGCTGAACAGTCAGTATTGCATGGTTTAAAAATTCTTGTGGCTCACCAGTTGAAAAATTGCTGGCTTAGAAGACAGACTTTTTGGGGAGTCAGAACACATAGTAGGACCTTAATAAATGGTAACTATTTTTTAAACAATTGTATTGAATTTATTGGAGTGACATTGGTTAATAAAATTATATAGGTTTCAAGTGCACACTTTGCTAATACTTCATCTATATATTGTATTGTGTATTCACCACCTAAACTCTAGTCTCTTTCCATGTCCATTTATCCACATCTTACCCTCTTCTACCTGCCCCCACCCCACCTTCCATTCTGTATTCACCATGCGGCCTGATGCTTGTGTCTATGAGATTTTTTGTTTTTGATTTTCTTAATCCTATCACCTATTTCACCCAGCCTCCGCATCTTCCTGAGAGCTGTCAGTCTGTTCTCCGTATCCATGAGTCTGTTTCTATTTTGTTTGTTTAAATGGTAACTATTTTGATCCCCTGCTCCCATGCATAATTTTCCAACAGGAGAGAATGTGCTGGTTAGCTGATAGAAGTATTCTTTTCCCAGAAGCGTGAAGGGAAAAAAAGCTACTTGGTAGTTTTAGTTCTCACAGTGACTAATCCAAGCAAAGAAAAGCAGGTTTTGGGGTCATCCTGAGCTGAAGAAGACCACCCCGAGGTCTGGCCCCCCTAGAGGCTGACCTCCCTCTACAACAAACACCTGGAGGAATAAACACATTTGACACTTATCCTGAAGCCCCCACAGCTCTCCACCGAGGATGTGCTATTAATTAATTGTCTCCTAGGAATCTGTCCAACCACTCTCCATTGGACAACAATAGCATCTTGCTGAGACTGACTGACTCATTCGAGAAAAGGCTAGCCTAAGAGTTATAAAGCCTGGTAACAAAATGCTTCCTTAAAAACAAAACTACTGGCTTCTTGACAAACCTGCTCCACCGACTGATGGTAGAAAATCACAGCCTCGTCATATTTCCTGGAAGACCTACTCAAGGCTCATAAGTCCATGGAGAATCCAAGCGTTGGATGATAAAAGGAACATTTATAATTGACTTTGACACGCTCTCTTCACTTCATGGTGATAAAATGGAAATGTCATCTATGGGGATTCATTTTTAAAGAATTTATTGGTAAACATCAAATTGCCTTTGACGCACATTAGATGCTGCCTTCAGTGACTAATTCCTGTCACAATCCATCTGGCTTAACAATATTAAAGTCAGTCCCGAGGGCTTCAACACACCTCTGCACACTGCAGTGAGCAGTCTGAGGTGGTGAGGTGATGGGGCCACTGAATAGACACCTTGGGGAAATCTGCAAGAAGCTACCAAGAGACAAAGGCTAATGTAAAGGGAATGCAAAAAGCAGGTACCCTAGTGAACTTGGACCTTCACAATGAGGGGCTATCTTGCCCCCCAATCTGTGACTCTCGCCCTTATTTTGGCACAGGTTTTAAATTCGTTTGTTCTCAGGTACTGGTGTGGAAATCAGGAGGTGGAGGAAGTACAGGTACCCGGGAGGGAACAGGTAATGGGAACAGCTAGCTGGTAGTAAGGCTTGAGAGATCAGAGGGCCTGAGGGAAGAAAGGGGAACCCAAAGCGAAATGGAGGGTCAGAAGGGTAAGAAGCAACACTGTGGGATAACCCAACTTCCTCAGGGAAGGGTCTTGGTTTATCCTCAGAAGGAAGGAACCACGATGGAGAGAGATATGGAGCTAGAGATAAGAAACAAACATAGACATGTCAAGCTGGCTGGGTACACTAGAGAAGAGACCAGCTCATTACAGAGCATACACTTCTGTCAGAAGGTGAAATAATAACCACATGCTAAAATCTAGGAAGTGGCATAAATTCATCTTCTGCCCTCATCTTCCTCGCTCAAGTTTCCTAACCTCTGGTGGCCTGGAGATATTCTAGAACCACTTCATTCCAAAACCATATGTGTTTCTTCTCGAATTCTACAGCTCCTTCTGTTAGCCCTTGAGTGTTCTTGACTACAGGATAAGGTGGAATTGCGGGTGGGCAATAAATCATTAAGATAACATCATTAAGTGATACATGACATATGGTCCTGCACCATGCATGAAGGACTTGAAGGCATAAATGAAATAAAATAGCCAT
Organism: Lasiurus borealis; assembly: GCA_004026805.1. Lineage (NCBI taxonomy): Eukaryota > Metazoa > Chordata > Mammalia > Chiroptera > Vespertilionidae > Lasiurus > Lasiurus borealis. The sequence goes on along the minus strand of PVJN01023430.1, from coordinate 6,922 downwards.
GGGCATGTAAAGAACAGCTTAGGGAATACAGTCAATAATATTGTAATCACTATGCAGGACCCAGTTGGGTACTGGAAATATAGGGGAGGACACTGTGAAGTATGTGATTATCTAACTACTAAGCTGTACATGCACCTGGAACCAATATAAAATATTGGAAAAAAAATTTGAGGAAATGAAAAAAAAATACAGTAGCCCATTCTCCCAATGGGCACGATTTGTTCTGAGGAACAAGATGGTATGGGCATGGGCATGGAGTTTAGACTCTGAGGACATGCTACTTAAATCTTGGGGGTCAGGAATCACGTAATCTCACTGGTCTCAGTTTCTTCATCTGTGAAATGGAGTTGATAGTACCGCTATTTCACAGGATTGTCGAGAGCATCGATCAGCTATCAGGCAAAGGCTTATTTCTATCATCCACCCATTGTACAGCTATTTCTCCTGAAGGGCCCACCTCCTCTTGAGTTGCCTTCATTCTGTGACCTCCCTGAGGTGGCTGCTATGGGTAAAGAACATGGGAAAAGTAAAAAAAAAAATGGAGAAAGAGGAAAATGCCTCTAAAACTACATTCAGTCCCAGCCCAGTCCGAGTGGCTCAGTTGATTGAGGACTGTCCCATACACTAAAAGGTTGCTGGTTTGATTCCTGTTAGGGCACATACCTGGGTTGTGGATTTGATTCCCAGTTGGGGAGCACATGGGAGGCAACCAATCAATGTTTCTCTCATCTCTCTCTCTTTCTTTTTCTCTCTTCTTCCCTCCCACCCCCCTCCTCTCCCTGAGCATGTCCTCAAGTGAGGATTAAAGAAAAAGAAAACTTTATTAGCTCCTAACTGAAGGATTTCTTTAGTGAAAGCATAAGTAAGATTTTTTCTCAGTTACTCTCCAGGTAAGCAAAATATTAGACGTTTTCTTTCCCAGGAAACCAGAAAACAGGAGCTGTGCTCGCTCTGCCCTATAGCCCTCTACTCGCTCCCAAAGCCCCTAAGAGCAGTGTGATGCTGGCTGATTGGTGCTACAACCATGTGTGGCCTGGGCTGGGCAGAGGTGCAAAGGCATGCAGAAGAAACCAGAAAGCCACACGGCTCACTATCAGGCAGCAGGCAAGGCTTGCAAACATCCCGAAGGAAAAGGGGCAACTCACCAAAGTGACTGAAGGGGTCGTATGGCCAAGGATGGGGGGAAATGGTAACAGGTCACATAAGTGTGCGTACTCAATCCACAGACCATATGGTGCATGGGAGAATTACTCAGAACTTTCTCCCCACTGCAACAAGCAGCAGAACTTGGTTGAAACTTAACGATCAGCCAGCACCTTGGAATCCCACAAAGGTGTCCAAGTGTAATACAAAGCTAACAGGAGAGCATTTTCCCAAGATTTTAATTCCCACCCCGTGTAACATATATACATACTTTTTGTTCTGCTCAGTACCTGGAAGTTTAACCACCAGTTCCCATCTCCTGACCAGAAAAATTGACTTTCCAGGAATACTTTTTTTTCCACAAAACTAAATGCTATGACAATCAACCAAACTCTCTTGATTCTGCAGTTCTCAATAAGCAGTTTTAATTCAAATTGTAAATAACTTTTTGCTAACCTATTATCTCAGAATACACACACACACATACACACACACACACATTTAACCCAGAATCGAAATGTGACTCTAGCTTGGGAAATCCTAGAGTTTAATTATAACATGAAAGTACTTACTGACAAGGTAAGTTCGATTTCTTTATGATTGTAGTTTTTGGAAATCCTTTTCTTCAAAGCTTTTACTGCATCCTTTGGCCTACAGCAGTAAATACAATGCAATCATCAATTAGGCATTGCTGAGAACCAGGAGTACCTGCAAAGCAATGTGCAGTGTGGAGGGAGGGATGGCTCCGGGGAAGATCGAGGCCTGGGCTCTCTGCTGTGTGAGCCTGGCAGCACTCCTCACACCCGTTTCCTCAAACATCTAACCTCTCCCCTGCGAGAATCAAATAAAATATGTATATAGCGCTGTTCACAGTAAAAACTAGACCCTTAACTATCCAGTAGTGTGGGATTGAATAGGTAAATTGTGGTAATCCTTATTAAGAAGTACTCTCTGGCATTTCAAAATGTCTTATTAAATGGAATAATAATTAAGGACCTCCCCTCCAACAAAAAAGAAGTGGATTATGAATCAATACTCTAAAATGTTAAGTATAGTTTTATTTGGGTGGTGGAGTCATTTGTAATTTTTATTTTATGTTTATCTGCATTTTGTAAATTTTCTCTGAGATTCATGCACCACTCATGTAAATGTATTTTTGAAAAATGTTTATTTAAAATTAAATTAACCAGTCTCTCTCTCTCTCTCTCTCTCTCTCTCTCTCACACACACACACACACACACACACACACACACACACACACACAATTTTACTTAGAAAGTATTACTTAGAAAACACTACATATGAAATGTTTTCATACTCTATTCCTCTATCAATGTACAGAACACATAGACAGAAAATGTAATTTTCAAACAATGATGGTTTCCCATTTTGATTAAGACTATTAGTATTTCCTGAGCATCCTGTAGGCAGGAAATAAAGGAAGCATTACAACTCACTAGGTCAGCTTCTGATAGGCTACAATTATGATACAAAAGGAAGAACTGCATCGTATTAAATAGAGTCAAAATTTGCTCTGAGATGATCAAAAGGCACAAACTTCCAGAGAGAAGATAAATAATTCATGGGGATGCAATCTACAACATGATGACTATATCTACAGTTAGCAGTGGCTTATGGTACATTTGAAAGTTGCTGAGAGTAGACTGTAAAAGTTCTCATCAGAAGGAAAATTATTTTAGAACCATATGAAATGAGGGATGGCAACGAAACTTATTGCGGTAATCATTTTGCAATAGAGTATAGGTAAGGCAAATCATTATGCTGAACCCAGTAAGCCTACACAGTGCTATATGTCAATTATATCTCAATAAAACATAAATACAAATAATTTTTACATATTACCTTTGAATTTGTTATGTTTGCATGGATAGATTTCTATTATATGATGATAATAATGACATAATATTACATATGCTTATATGGAATTGTCACTATTATAAAATACATTATTATATAGATTTTTCTATATTTCTAGAAAATTCTATATGACATCTAGAAGTAAAGTCTTTGAGAAGTTTAAAAGAATAAAGACACTACTTTATTTATTTATTTGTTTGCTATTTTACTTTTTTAATCCTCACCTGAGAATATTTCTCTGTTGATTTCAGGGAGAGTGGAAGAGAAAGGAAAAGACAGACAGAAACATCAACATGTGAGAAACACATGGATTGGTTGCCTCCTGCTCAAGCCCTGACCAGGCCCTGGGTGTGGGAGGAGCCTGCAATGGAAGTACGTGCCCTTGACCAGAGTCTGACCTGGTACCCTTTGGTCCACAGGCCGTCACTCTCTCCACTGAGCCAAACCGGCTAGGAAAGAGATACTATTTTAAAAAGGGAATTTTTTTTTTTATTTGAGATTCCCTTTTTGTATCATCACTGAGGAAATCAGTACTACCAATAAAGAAAGGTTCACAGAGGAACCAAATATGGAAAATAAGATTACAACAAAAGCACCATAAAGACTTCATTAACCATAGGCACATTCCACTGAATACAGTCAATAATTTAGTATAATGCTTTCTTCAACATACCTTACACTAAATCGCTTTTGCTGTCACTTATCACTTTAATATACACAGTAAAATGAACAAATTTCATCTCGCATAGTAATCTGTAATTTACAAAATAGCTGGCGTTCTTAATTTTTTCAAAACTTCAATTCTCTCACGTTTCAGAGTGTAAAAAAGGTAGTACGTCATCTGAAAACACAGCATGAACATGGGCAATTTGGTCTTGGGAGAAAAAAAATCTATCTTGTGACGGGGAGAGGAAGAAAAGACTGCTAGATTATTTCCTGGTTACAAGAATGACAACTGCTGGGGGACAGGTCACCCCAGGAGGCCACTAGCTTCTTGATAATATTTTTCAGTTAGAGTGACATAAAAGATCGGTAATCAGATCAGGGGCAATTCCTAAAGAAGAAAACAATCTCTCTCTCTCTCTCTCTTTTAAAAATTATTTTTCTTAAAGAACAAGAAATTTGAACCAAAACTGGAAACTATTCAGGAAAGGGTGAAGAGGAGAAAAATGAAGATGGATTCTCAGATACTGCACATGCTGAAGCAAGCAGCTCTCCTAATATTTCAACCTGAGGTGTCATCCAAAGGTAGCGGGCACCACCTAAGGGGGGTGGGGGGATGTAAACTCTCTTTCAACAAGAAAAGCAAAGTGTTTGCAAGAGAAAGGACACTGTGGCTCTGGTGCCTCTTGTCAGAGGCAGAGGCAAGAGTCACACTCTGTACTCACCCGTCGTTGGCGGTGTTGATTATGTCACAAATGTGCAGGAACTGGCCCCAGTCTTCAGTCTGCACGCCCGCAAACGTAGCCTTTTCTGTAAGGAAAACACCGTGGTGCTGACTCTGAGCTCCAACAGAATAAAAAATGGCTGGTCTTCCTGAAAATAATCTGAAATAGTCTTCCCCGGGGTTTGTGAGCAAGTGCCATTAAGTTTACATTGCCAAAGGGCAGAGAGATTTTTTTTCTTTTTCTGAGCAATTCCCAGTAATTCAGGAATCCATCAGAACTCAAGTTCAGAGAGTGCTACTGCAGCAACAGTAATGAGTGACCTATTAATACAGGCTGCAGGCCCCACGCCTGGCTGCCAGAAAAGGCCAGGATGGCGAAATCTCCCATCTGCCTGCCTGTTTTCAGGGGACACCTACCTAGCAGCCACCTAGAAGGAGAAGCGCATAGTGCTAAGTATCTTAGCTTCTGGAACTTCATTTAACCCGCTGTTAGAGAGGAGAAAGCAGAAGTTCAGAGAAGTTAAGGAAAGTACATAAGGCTACACAGCCAGTACCAAGGTACAACTAGCATTCAAATCAAAGTTGTCTGATGCCACTTTTTAAAAATACATATATTTTATTGATTTTTTTTTACAGAGAGGAAGGGAGAGAGATAGAGGCAGAAACATTGATGAAAGAGAAACATCAATCAGCTGCCTCCTGCACACCTCCTACTGGGGATGTGCCCACAACCAGGGTACATGCTCTTGACCGGAATCAAACCTGGGACCTTTCAGTCCGCAAGCTGAAGCTCTATCCACTGAGCCAAGCCAGTTTCAGCTGATGCCATTTTTTGTTCCTTAAAATCATTCATTCACCAGGAGGAGGAGCTGTCAAGAAAAAGAGATCAGCCCCGTGGGAGTGGCTCAGTGGTTGAACCTTGACCTATAAACCAGGAGGTCCCGGGTCCATTCTTGGTTGGGGCACATGCCCAGGTTGCAGGCTGGATCCTCAATGGGGGGCGTGCAGGAGTCAGCCAATCAGTGATTCTCTCTCATGATTATCGTTTTTCTCTCTCTCTCTCTCCCTTCCTCTCTGAACTCAAGAAAAACATATTTTAAAAAAAGAAAGAGAAATCAGAACTACTAAAATTGTCTGTGTTCTTTAGCAGTAGAGCAAATCACCCCTAGTACTTGAACTAACCAAAGTTGTGCCAGGCTTACTTAAACATTCAGGTACTTTCCCTCTCCAGACATCCTCCTTAAGAATACAAAACGCTGCCTGGGAAGGTAATGGAACACTCAATCTGAAGGCTTAACATCTTCCCTACAAGAAAGGAGAGAAGCCCTCAGCATGAAAATACCAGGTGTAGGGGGGGATGCAGAGAAAATTGAAAAGGATAACAAAGAGAAAGACAGCATACAGTTTCGCCTGGAGGAACTGCTTCCCATCTAGGAAAAGATCTGAGTTTGGCATTCAGTGGACAAACCTGCCCAATCTACACACTATCACCATTCCTTCTGCCAGACTCCTTGCCCCTCCTTCCATACTCTGCCTCCAAACTTCCTAGAAAACTCCTATTCACCCTTCAAAAGCCATGGCAGAGTTAATTTCTCCCTTTTCCTACGTTTTGAGTGCTTTACACTTTTATTTGTAAAGGTACCTACATTACAGTTACTACAAAACTGCGTCCGTCTTCCCGACAAAATTGTGCATTGCCTGAGGGTTGAGACCAGGTCTTGCCTTTGCCAAGCAGGTCCAAGCAGTCGGTAAACACTGGCATCATTAAAATACAGGTTTGTTGAAGATGCAATCTGAATCCATCTCTGCTCTGAATCCATCTCTGCTCAGGGTTTATTTCCTATCCAGTAGGGGGACAGCCAGCAACAGTTCAGAAATCATCTCCTCCCCAAGGATAGCTACTCTCACCATTTTATAAAGACCTGAGAACTAAAGATCCGGTTAAATGGTGTGTTCCATGTCACACAGCAGCTAATGAAGCTGCCACCCAGACTCCCCAGACCCGAGCCTCCTCACCTCACTAAGTTCCTGGCAGCATCATGTTTTGCTTGGCATCATATGCACCCACGCCACGCCTGCTTCCCAAAGGAGGCACCAGGGAGAAGGGAGCTGGGGCTGGTAGAACAGTGAGTGGGTCACAGGCTCCTGGGGACAGTATTCAGATCCAGCCACCGGGGTTCACGAGCTAGGCAGGTACCTGCTGCGTGGCCCCTGGTGCCTTGAGAGGCCTCTGGAGCCTCCAGATGGCTCCTGGGCTCCCCACTTCCTGCACTCCAGGTCTGAGCATTTGCAAATCTCTTTTGTTTACTGGGAAAAGGAACTCAGGTTGTCAGGGCTTGGCGCCAGGAAGAACAGGTTTGGAGACCCGCCTCTCCCAGGGAGGTTACATCACTTCACCTCCTTGACCCTTCTCCTCTGTCTTCCTCTGCAAAAAACGGTCTGGACAAGTCTGTGCCTTCGCCAGGACGCACGCCAGGACTAACCCTGGCCAGAAGTTTAAGTGCTATCTCCTT
>PVJN01023429.1:0-32307 GCA_004026805.1 Lasiurus borealis | reverse complement strand
TCTCACTAGCTTTAAAATGTAAGGCCTACAGGGCATGACCTATTTGTCTGGTGCCCAGTGATGGCCCCAGCGCCTGGAAAAGTACCTGGAGTGTTTTAGGTGATTACTACATGTTTGTTGAATGGCTAAATGAGGGAACGCCTCCAGGATCACACAACAACCACATGGGGATGCAAAATTCAAACCCAGCTCCACCTGCATGGCTCAGTGGGTGAGTGTCAATCTATGAACCAGGAGGTCACAGTTGGATTGCCGGTAAGGTCACATGCTCAGGTTGTGGGGTTGATCCCCAGTGTGGAGCATGCAAGAGGCAGCTGATCAATAATTCTTTCTCATCATTAATGTTTCTATCTCTCTCCCCTCTCCCTTCCTCTCTGAAGTCAACAAAAATATATTAAAAAAAAATTCAAATCCAGACTATTTGAGGGCAAAGCTCACAGGCCTCAGGATCACATTAATGTTCTCAAACCCAGATCTATATATCTCTGTAGGCCTAAAAGTTTACTGAGCTCATTCTAAAATTTAGTCTATTTATTTCAATGACAACTTCAAAAAAATTAGTATTAGCATATCCTGGGTCACCTCGATGATCACCTAATCCCATCAAAAGGGACTGTTGTTTGATGTCAGAGCCCAAGTTTGCAGTCACTGTCATAGTGGCACAAAGTGGTATCACTGTGATCACCTGGGGCTAACGAGAAAGGAACGTGAGTGGGATTTATTTCTAAGTGATGCCCATGAAAGCCACAGGACACCACAGAACACTAGCAAAGTAGGGGCCACACACAAAAGAACTGGCGGTGAGAGGCTAGAGCCATGGTCTCCTGTGGCCAGTGATTCTGGTTAATGTAGACACTACCTCTCACACTAACGTTTTTATTTTTATACAATGGGTTTTTTTTTTTAAAATTCTTACCTGAGGATATGTTTTTTATTGATTTTAGAGAGAGAAGAAGGGAGGGGGAGAGAGAAAGAAACATCTATGGGTTGTCTCCCCACATTCCCTAACCAGGATCAAAGCCGAAACCTGGGAATGTACCCTGCTGGGGAATTGAACCCATGACCTTTCGGTGCACAGAACATGCCTGTGTGAGCAGAAAATCCTTTCTGCTACCTGTCTTCTATAGTCACAGGGCTAACACTTAGCTGAGGGAGGACTCCAGGAGCTCAGCTTCACCTTGGAAGAGTCTGGGGCTGCCTCACTACTTCACACCTTGTAATGAGTCTCCATATCACCAGGAGACTGATAGAGCTGCAGTCAACCTCACAGACCAAAAAATAACAATTAATGACACAATCCCTTGCAGGTGTGCAGTGCTGCAAAGTCCAGAGGAAAAAAGTCATATACATGAATCATTTAGACTTTCCATCAGGGCTGTTATTTACTTAATAATAACATTGAGTCTCGAAGAGATTAAATGGTGCAATTGAAATTTTGAGCCCAGGTTTTTGGACTGACTCTAAATCTAGTGCCCATTTTTTCTATTCGGTTGGTCCCCTCAAATTGTGGTCTGTGGACCCCTTAGAGGCCATGGTGTGTTGCAAAGGAATCTTTCCCAGCATATCTTTGAATTTTATGAATATAAACTGAATGAAAACAGAAGTTCTCCAAGTGGTTAAGAGCCCAGGCGCTGGGCCCAGACTACAGTATTCAAATCGCAGCACCTCTATTAGCTGGCTGTGTGACTTGAGACAAGAATCTTTTTTTTAAAAAATATATTTTATTGACTTTTTATAGAGATGAAGGGAGAGGGATAGAGAGTTAGAAACATTAATAAGAGAGAAACATCCATCAGCTGCCTCCTACCCAACCCCCATTGGAGATGTGCCCGCAACCAAGGTACATGCCCTTGACTGGAATCAAACCTGGGACCTTTCAGTCCGCAGGCTGACACTCTATCCACTGAGCCAAACCAGTTAGGGCGAGACAAGTATCTTAACCTCTCTGTGCCCTAACTTTCTCATTAAAATATTTTCTATTAATATGTAATAATCTATAATAATAAAAGCGTAACATGCTAATTAGACCAGATGTCCTTCTGGATGAAGCTGGGACTTTGAGGGAAGCCTGGGTCCCAGGTGCCAGAGAGAAGCTGGTGCTGGCAGCCAGAGGAAGGAAGGCTTACTCTTTCACAAATTTCATGCATCCAACCTCTAGTTTACAATATTAATTGCATTTACATTATAGTGTTTTAGGAATAAATTAATGATACACATAAAACCTTTAACATAATGCTTAACACAATGAGTACCTAGAAAATACTCAAGCCCTAGATGGTTGAGCTCAGTGGATAGAGCCTAGACCTATGGACTGAAGGGTCCCGTGTTCTATTCCCATCAAGGGCACATGCCCAGGTTGCAGGCTTGATCTCCAGTAGGGGGTGTGTAGGAGGCAGCCAATCAATGATTTTCTCTCATCATTGATGTTTCTCTCTCTCTCTCTCCCTCTTCCTTACTCTCTGAAATCCATGAAAATATATTTTTTAAAAATACTCAAATACATCAACTATAATTATTATTGTTTACCACTGAATCATTTGGCATCCAGATTAGTGTCTGACGCATAGTGCACCCTTCAAATACTTTTGGATGAATTAAGTAATATTTAATAGAGAATTCTAAAAATAATATTGTAAAGAGGGAATCCTTAAAACATTTTTACTTTAGGAAGTAAAAAGAAAATATCTTCTTGTAACACAGGCACCTGACCTTGAATTTACAACATTTCAAGGTGACTTCAAGTATCCAGAAGAAAGCGCATTTCAAATCGCTTTGACTTTTGAAAGATATTTTCACACCAGTGGCTAGCACAATTGGGCAGCATGCAATAGGCACTCACTAAATATTTATTCTTGATGATAAATACTTTGTTTTGTGTCTGTTTCAGGCAGAAACAAAGAAGAGGAGAGCATCCCAGTTTCTGAGAAATCATTTCTGCGGAGACCTGACAAAAGGAACTGGGAGGGCTGGTCTCCACATGACCCACACTGTTTGGATGCTCCTTGTTGAGCATCAAATCCTTAAGAGGAGCCGAGACCAGTTTTGCTCAGTGGATAGAGCGTCGGCTTGCGGACTGAAAGGTCCCAGGTTCGATTCCGGTTGGGGGCATGTACCTTGCTTGTGGGCACATCTCCACTGTGGGGCGTGCAGGAGGCGGCTGATCGATGTCTCTCTCTCATCGATATTTCTGACTTTCTATCTCTCTCCCTTCCTCTCTGTAAAAAATCAATAAAATATATTTTTTAAAAAAAATCCTTAAGAGGAGAAGTAGACTCCATCGCGAGAGTGGAATTTCCAGAAACACTGTTTTTCCCTTTCCTAGATGCAGGACCTCTGCTTTTCTGCAGTAACGTGAGAAGCTGAGGTAGTTTTTCACGCCAGCGAGAGGCAGGAGGATGGGCATGCAGCATGTCAGTTTATCCAAAAAACCCTTGGCTGCAGCTTTTGTGATTCAGACAGAGACTTGGACAGCCAGTGATCACAGATGTAAATTGCCTGCCAGCCAGCTGAGAGGACGTGAGCAAGTTGTCTAATAGCAAGAAATATTGCAGCGGCGGGGGGGCGGGGAGGGGGAGCTTCTGAGGAACGCTATTACTCCCTTTGGGATTGACTTTGCTTCCCTTTTCTTACATTGTTGACTCTTGTGAATTTATTTAGACAATTACATTCTATGGGAGTTCCTCCTTCCAGGATGCATTTGACCCTCCCGGCCCGGCACCACTGGGGATTTTCCTTGAGACAGGTTTTCAAAAACAAAATAAAAATATTCGGGGTCGTTTCAACACTGGATGATGGTTCACAAGGCACAATTGTTTGTCTTCAACTTGGAATTCATCTCCACTGAGCCAGGAACAAAATCAAGGCGACCGAGGCTTTAAAATTCAGACAGGAAGTTCTGCCCTTTTGACCAGTGAAACCAAGAAGAAGGTGAGGAGGAAGGAAGACGAAAAAGAAAAATGGCAGGAAGGAGGTCTGATACCGGCACCTCTCCTGTACCTTCCCTGTTTTCCCAGCACATTTTTAAAGGTAGAAGTGGTTTTTGTAAAGACTAGTGATGAACACCCACTGAACCAGGAGACACCCCCAGCCCCCATGTAGGCAGGCTCCTGGTCATGAAGTCCTTTTCACGCAGATGTAAGATAACCAAGCAAGTGGTTCTGAGAGAGGCAGGGAAAGATCCTGAGAAAAGGGTTGGTCCCGTAGCTCTTCCAAAAGTGTTCTTTCCACACTTAACTTATTTCATTTCCTACTTTTCCTTCCCGTCCACACCTTCACATCTTTCCCTTCCTTCCTTTGTGCTTACTCTTGCCCCTTGCCTATTTCTGGCTGGCATTAACCTGCTTCCTCCCACAATTTCTTTCTTTCTTTCTTTCTTTCTTTCTTTCTTTCTTTCTTTCTTTCTTTCTTTCTTTCTTTCTTTCTTTCTTTCTTTTTCTGTTGATTTCAGAGAGAAAGGGAAAGTGTAAGAGAGATAGAAACATCAATGATCAGAATCATTGATTGGCTGCCTTCTGTACAAACCCCCTACTGGGGATGGAGCTCACAACCCAGGCATATGCCTTTACCAGAAATCTAAGAGTGACCTCCTGGTTCATAGGTCATCCAAACACTGAGCCACACCAGCACGGCTCCTCCTACAATTCTTCTTTTTTTTTATTTTAATATATTTTATTGATTTTTCACAGAGAGGAAGGGAGAGGGATAGAAAGTCAGAAACATCGATGAGAGAGAGACATTGATCAGCCGCCTTGTGCACATCCCACACTGGTGATGTGCCCGCAAGCAAGGTACATGCCCCCGACTGGAATCGAACCCGGGACTTTTCAGTCTGCAGGCCGACGCTCTATCCACTGAGCCAAACCGGTCTCGGCCTCCTACAATTCTTATTGCATCCTTCCTCCTTTCTCTGCTCAACCCCAGGCAACTTCTTCTCATACCCCAATTAAATTATCTTGATTTAAACCACTTTTGCCCCACTTCTTTCCTCTCTACCACTTGTTCTCAGTAAGATTTTGAAAAACATCATCTCCTCCCTGTGTGTAGTATCAGAAAGCTACTTTGTAAACCGTGGGTTAGCAGGTCCAGGGCTTACACATCCAGGTAAATGTTCCACTGACATCTGGGACTAACTAGGCTAAAACTGAATCCGTCACCTCTGCCCCCAGTGGCTCTCGCTCCCAGTACAACTTCTCTGGTCCTTCTCCTCATCTGCCTGGACAGCCCCAAACTAGACCACCCCCCCCCTCTTCCTTCCCCAAGGCCTATTGCTATCACTGCAGTGCTTTGAAATGTTTCTCTTTCTCTGTGTTCCCAGTGCCCTAGTTTGAGACTTCATCTCTCACCTGAGCTGTTTCCATGCCTCCTAATCCTGCTCCAGATTAATGTCTCTAAAACAGACCTGATGGCATCACTTCCCTCGCTTAAAAAGATTTCAGTGGTGCTCTGCCCGGATGGCTCAGTTGGTGTGAGTATTGTCCTGTACATCAAAAGGTTGAGGATTTGATCCCTGGTCTAGATAGGTGCATGGAAAACAATTACTGAATATCTCTCCTCTTTCTCTCTGTCTCTCTCTCTGTGTGTGTCTCTCTCTGTGTGTCTCTCTCTAGAATCAATAATATATCCCTGGGTGAAGATTTTTAAAAAAAATTCCATGGCTCCCCTTTCTAAGAACAAGTCTACATCCTACAGCAAGACCTCCAAGGCCCATCCAACTAAAATCTACTTTTCCAGCCCCATCTCCCATCATATGCTACATCCTCAGTCGCCATGCATTGAATTAAAAAAATGCTTTATCTGCCCGGCCAGTGTGCCTCAGTGGTTGAATGTTGACCCAGGAGATTCAATTCCTGGTCAGGGCACATGCCCAGGTTTCTATCTCTCTCTCTCTCTCTTTCTACCTCTCTCTCCCTCTGAAATCAATAAAAGTATTTTTAAATGCTTTATTTTAGGATGCTTTATTCTGTGATTATAGCAGCTTGGGTTCAGAACCAGGGCTCCTGACCCAGGTAAATGCTGAGGCATGGCTGCCTTGAGGTGTTAATCTGGGTCCTTACCAGGCCCCCAACATTCACTAGCGGTGTGACCTTTGACCAGCCCTTGCTTCCTCAGGCCTAGGTTTCATCATTAATACCATGAGGCTTAGATGGCTTTAAAATTACCCTCCAGTATTAAAGATGATGGATGAGATGTGTAGTCTCCAACCTAGACTTCATGGGCTGTGGTACTTTGCTGAGTTACCCAGATAGAAACTCTGGTCTCGGTTCTGTTCATTAAAAGTCAGCATCTCATTCAGGGATGAGATCAGACCCTGGGAGAACTGACTCATTCTCCCCAGGCTCAGACAGGTCAGATTTGTACCAGAAAGCTCCTTTATGAATATGAAGTAGCAAGAAGACCTCCATCTGCCATCCAGAACAACTCTTCTCTACATTAATGGTATCTATGTATGAATATATTATCTAGATCTTTTTTCTCGGTAAGTTAAACTAGTTAGCAAGAGATTACTTGGGCACATAGATTCAGAGCCAGAAGGGCTTATGATGCAGAAGCTGGTGTTTCCAGGCTGTGATCAGATCTGATGATTTTCCTTTCTTTCATGGTCTGTTAGGAGTGTTTGAATGCAAGCCATGGAAACTGAGCTTTGTGTAAAGAAAGGATTGCCTGACCAGCGTGGCTCAGTGACTGAGCATCGACCTAGAAACCAGGAGGTCATGGTTTGACTCCTGGTCAGGGCATATGCCCAGGCTGTGGGCTCCATTCCCAGTAAGAGCCACGTAGAAGCAGCCATCAATGACTCTTGTCATTGATGTTTCTGTCTCTCCCTCTCTTTTCCTCTCTGAAATCAAAAAAATATATATTTTAAGCAAGAAAGAAGGGTCATTGGGAAGATTGTGGGTATCTCATAAAAATTTCCCTTGACCATCCTGTCTTAAGTGGCCTCCCAAGCTAGTCTCTATCACACCACCCTACTTATTTCTTTTTTTAAAATATATTTTATTGATTTTTTACAGAGAGAAGAGGAAGGGAGATAGAGAGTTAGAAACATCGAGAGAAAGAAACATCAATCAGCTGCCTCCTGTAAACCTCCTACTGGGGATGTGCCCGCAACCAAAGGTACATGCCCTTGACTGGAAGCGAACCTGGGACCCTTCAGTCTGCAGCTCAACGCTCTATCCACTGAGCCAAATCAGTCAGGGCCACCCTACTTATTTCTTTCATAGCACTTGTCTAGTGTATAATTATTTTTTTAATTTGCTTGTCATTGGTCTTTCTATTTAGACTGCTCATTCCATGAAAACAGGAACATTGTCATTCTTATTTGTAGCTCTATCCCTAGAACCTAGGCCAGTGCCCTGCAACACAGTATGCCCAGAAATATTTGGGGGCTGAATAAGTAAGTGGTAAAGAGGAGCTGAAAAATGAACCCCTAGGAATGGCTGGAGACAGGGATGACCAGTAGCAGGAAGTTCTGAATTTCTCTGTGGGCACTGCCATGGAATGACTTATCTCCAATGCATTCTCCCCTCTGTGCTTCTGCTGCAGGTTCACACTCAGAATGAAGAATTCAACTGGCTCAGTGGAGAATCACACATCTACCCTAGAGCCCATGACATTGGAGTCTTGGAATTGATGGCAGAGCAGAACCTCAGAGGGCAAGTGGGAAGGCAGATGCTCAAAGAAAGGTTCTCAGGCAGACACCCAAGGCATTTCACCACTTTTCTGAGAGACCAGTCAGTTGGATGTAGTAATTCTGTTCTGCAGAGACATCGCCATAAAAGCTTGCTTGCTATCTGTCCCTTTTCCTGTCTCCAGGATGCTCACCTGCTGGAAAGAGGCACACACTCATTCTGCAGACGTGATCTGTGTACGCTCTGCCTAGCATATCCCAGTACATCTTTTGTACATTTGTTTCTTATTTTCTAGCTCATGAATAAAACATACATCTACTTTACATTTTCAAAATGTGTGTGCTTTCACTTAACCCAAATTCCTTGATTTCTGTAAACCCATTTTTGGATTACTTTGTTGTGGCTAACACTGTGGGTTGTCCACTTAAAAGCAACTGAGGGCTGCGATTCTCCTAGCCCCAGGGATCAATCATAATAGAAGCCTCTTGCTTTTTGCCCATAATTGGACTAGCGCTGACATGTGACCCAAATTTGGGCTACGAGAAATAATGCAAAGTCTACTGGGGACTTCTGGAAAAGATTTGATTCCCTGATGAGAGAGTCACATGAAGCAAAAAAAAGTGTTTTTGTTTTGTTTTGTTTTGTGCCTTTTCTCCCACCTCCCCTCCTTCCTGCTGGGACAGGATACTTGGAGCAGTGGCAGCCACCTTGCAAGCACGAGGAGATAAATGTGAGAACAAGATGCCGAAGATGATTGAGGAAGAGAATGTAAAAGCCCGGGTCCTTGATTGATTTTATTATCGAAGTACAGACATCAATCCTAGATTTCTTTTTTTAAAAAATATATTTTATTGATTTTTTTACAGAGAGGAAGGGAGAGGGATAGAAAGTCAGAAACACTGATGAGAGAGAAACATCGATCAGCCGCCTCCTGCACAACCCACACCAGAGATGTGCCTGCAAACAAGGTACATGCCCCTGACCAGAATCGAACCTGGGACCTTTCAGTCCACAGGCCGACACTCTATCCACTGAGCCAAACCAGTCTTGGCAATCCTAGATTTCTTAAGTAAATGATAGGCGTTCTTACACCTTAAGCCACTTCATAGACCTTACTGTAGCTTGCAGTCAAAAGCACCCCTCTCTGATAGACCTGTGACAAACAACTCCTTCTTGTCTTAGCTCTTACTCCTCAGCTTTATCACACTAGAGATGCTTCTGTGGCCTAGTAATAGGTGCTCTACTGAGCGTTAGTGTAAAAGTCTGAGGAAAGGCCTACAAATTCACTGCATTCCGTTATAAACACTCTTCGTTATTTGTATCTGCTTCTTCCAAATGATCATTATGAATATCTACTTGAATGAATACTCTGACTATTCATATAGATATCTCATATGCATAAATATATATTTTCTAATTTTTGGTTTAATTTCACGTTCCAGTTTAATAGACTCTAATCAGGTATGACTTTAGAATTTCCATTCAGAAGGAATTTAAAAGTAGCAAATTAGATGGGAAGTGGGCATGGCATCTTGAAATTGTATTTGCATTGTACTTTTAAGATTAAGAAGCAAGTAATTGTTCATATCATGAATGGGAAGGGCTGGGGCAGCCTCACACATCCCCATCTGCTCCTTGTCACTGCTCTCACTTCTACCCTTAAAATCAACTGCCTGAGGATTTTAACTTCCCTCAGTTTCAAAGCATGGGCCTCCAAGATAGGAAACCCGGTGGAATAATATGGCTTCACACCTGCATTGTCATTGATGCTGTAGAAATTACTTTCCTACATGGGTTATTACTAGCATTTCACATAAAAAGAAACTCAGGCTCAAAGGCCGTAAGTAACTCAGCACACACAGCTTACCGGCAGAGCCAGTTCTATAACTTTGGCCTCCTGGTCAACACCCTTCCCACTGCTGCACGCTGTTCTCAGTTCAGGGATGGGGTCTTTAGGATCTAGTACAACGTGGCTAAAAAGGAACATTCAGTTGGATGTAGTAATTCTGTTCACTAAAAGGAGCGTTTTTAAGAACATACCTTGTCCTAACAGGGAAGAAGAACATAAAACCAGTGTGTTTCGGGAGAAAACATTATGTCCAATCAGTGGATCTGGAAGGTGGCTACCCACTGAATAAGCAGACCCATGCTATCACCATATATTTCTTCAGAATATTAACTGCCTCCTTTCCCCTAATTGCCTAAGTGATACTGACAGCCTTCACCAGAGCAAGCACACAGAATGTTAGACCTCTGAGCAGGAGGGATAAGGAATGGGTATGCCTCTCACGTCTCCCTGTGCACCTGGTCCGGAGTAACACGTTTCCATTTCTCCACAGGAGTGTGCTCTGAGAGAAAGGTACTCTGTCCTACAGAAAGGTACGGGTGTCTTCAGGAGCAGGCTGGTGGACCGAATGAGCAGAGGGTTTCTGGTCAACATGGGCCCTGGGTTTTTCAAGCCCAAAGGGAAATCGAGCGCCAGGAGAGACATGGAAAGCTAGAAGAGGGCCAGAATGGGAGCACAGGGGAAATCAAGCCAAAGGAAAACTTACGTTGACAGGCTGACTGGCTGAAAAGGTTTACACATAAATGTGAAGAGGAGATTCTGAGTTAGCTCAGGACCAGGGGAGTGATGTAACCAGCAAAGTGAGACATAGTGGCTTGGCAAACACGCCAAGAATGTGGGCCAGAGGGACTTGGGTTATTCCAGGTTGCCATGGTTTTTAGCCAAAAGTAATAGTGCCAGGCAGGGAAGGCAGGCAGCCTTACGCCTCAAGGATGTCCACGCATACTCTGAGGCCCCGGACAAAGGAGCCTTGTTCATTCCCTTACAATATTGGCCGGCGGTAGAGTGTAGCCTTTAAAGGCATAAAGTCAGGAATGAGACAGACTGGAGTTCAAACCCTGGTCCCCATTGTTTCCTCGCTGTGTGGCTTTGGCAAAATGACTTAACTTCTCTGTGCCTTATAGTCTGTATCTGTAGGCTAACCAGAGCACCCACCTGGTAAGGTCTAGAGCAGTGGTTCTCAACCTTCCTAATGCCGCAACCCTTTAAGACAGCTCCTCATGTGGTGGTGATCCCCAACCATAAAATTATTTCCGTTGCTACTTCATAACTGTAATTTTGCTACTGTTATGAACTGTATGTAAATATCTGATATGCAGGATGTATTTTCATTGTTACAGATTGAACATAATTAAAGCATAGTGATTAATCACAAAAACAATATGTAATTATATATTGTGAAATATTTATTTCTAATTACAAATAAATGAAATTTTGTCTTGAATCGTGGTGTAGCATGAGCAACAGTCTTCATATAACAACAGTAAATTACATTGCTACATTTTGCTACACCAAGGAGCCGTGTGTTGGTTCCTAAGACCATGGGAAATACGTGTTTTCTGATGGTCTTAGGCGACTGCTGCGAAAAGGTTATTCGACCCCCAAAGGGGTCGCGACCTACAGGTTGAGAACTGCTGGTCTAGAGCCTGATATATGGTAAGAAATCAATATTAACTTATTCTTTTTCATACTCAAGTGTATGTCGAGATAGACCATGTAAGAGTAATGGTAGCAAAGTGGTAAATACTGACTTTATCTACATAATAAAAATTCATCTAATGAATAGATGGGAAAGAAGTCAGGACTAAGAATAGGGCCCGGACCATCAGTGCTAGAGAAGAAAGCAGAAAGTATCCTCTCAAGTAATGTCACCAAGAAAACTTTTAGTTTGTATTAGGTTAGAATCAGGTGAGAGATTTTGAATCCCAAAACTATCGCTTGGAAAAAAAAAATACTGTGATCACACAGATTTTCAAATAAGTGTTCACATGTGGAGATAATTTCGTTCCTCATAAACACAACGATTGCAACATTTTTATCCTACTCCAGTGAGGGCTGTACCATTCACTGGTGTATGATGGAGGGCAAGGTATTATATTTCCTCACACCTTCTTTAACTCATCAGTAATAAAATGGGGGATGATAATAGTGCCACATAAGGTTGTAGGGAGGATTGAGTCATGTGTAAATGGTATGTGTAAAGCTCTTAGAAAAGAAGTAGTAGATGCAAAATGTTAACCCCATTTATCCTGCCCACCCGAATCCCTAGGTGTTGTGCAACATTACCAGCGTATCCCCTATCCTATCTAATAACAGCCACATTTAATATTTTATACAACCTTTCCCAGGCACATAGAGTCATATAAATATTCATTGGTTTCTCATGAAAGGGATTGTTCTGTAATGTTTGCTTATGATCTGCTTTCCCACCTAGCAACATATGGTGAAGATCTTTCCATTTCTCAGCCTCCACCAGCTTTGGGGATCACAGCCCCCCCTCTCTAGTGATTTATCCTGAGTCTCAGCAGGTCTGTCCCCATTTCAGCTGTTTCTCCTTCTTCCCTGTGCCTTCTCCCTCCTCCCGGTGTGCCTCACACCTGCTGCTCCTGTCCTGGTTCTCCAAGCTTACTGACCCCCACCCCAGAGGAGTGCAGCTCCCCGAAAGGAGGGCTCTCTCAGGGAAGTTTTACTTCCTTTTATTGCTTACCTCTCAATTTTCCAAAATAGCATCAACCAAGGCTATGCGTATTTAACCAACTTTTCCAAAGGCTTACAAATAGGAAATAAAATGTTGAGAGAACTGAAACCGGTTTGGCTCAGTGGGTGGAGTGTTGGTCTGTGAACTGAGGGGTCCCAAGATCGATTCCGGTTGGGGGCAGGTATCTTCGTTGCGGGAGCATCCCCAGTGTGGGGCGTGCAGGAGGCGGCTGATTGATGTTTCTCTCTCATTGATGTTTCTGACACTCTATCCCTCTCCCTTCCTCTCTGTAAAAAATCAATAAAATATATTTTTTTAAAAATGTTGAGAGAAAAAAGATTTAACATTTGTCATCAACTTTGTTTCTTGAGTCTAAGTTGGGGGGAGGGTGGATTATGCCCTTCATAGGACATCCTCCTATTGGAACAACCCAGCTCCGGCCTGCCCCCCACCCCCACCAATTTCCAGGAGGGAAAACAAGCTTTCTCCTAGTTCTCCCCAGCCCATCCCACCATCACCCAGGCAAGTGGGTAACCTGCAGGTGAAATTCAACCATCAGGGGTCATGTGGCCAACAGGTGCTGAACATTTTCTTTTTTCTTTTTTAATATATTTTATTGATTTTTTACAGAGAGGAAGGGAGAAAAATAGAGTTAGAAACATCAATGAGAGACATCCATCAGCTGCCTCCTGAACGCCTCCCACTGGGGACGTGCCTGCAACCAAGGTACATGCCCTTGACCAGAATCGAACCCGAGACCCTTCAGTCTCCAGGCCAATGCTCTATCCACTGAGCCAAACCAGTTTCGGCTGAACATTTTCTTTTGAATGAGTTGTCACCATTTGAAAATCGGGAGACTCTATTCCCAAACTTAGGATTCTGGTTTCTCTTAAATGATGAAAAGCTCTGGCAACCCTGAGCCCACATCCCTGCATGGCAACAATTTTGGAGCTGAGTCCTCTTGTCCCGCAGAGATCCATCACAATCACCTGCCCATCAGGTGGCCTTGGGCTCAAGAGTTTCTATCAACGACATAGGGTAGCATCACTTGCTTATTTATCTGCCTGCCTCCTATGGGAATTTGAGTCCAAGTAGGAAAAACTATTGTAAGCTCTCAGCTCTCTATATTCATGCTTTAGAGTCTTCCTCTCCACCCAGATAGCTGTCATTGTCTGGGTCATTTCAAGGTCTAGGAGACCAGTCCACAACCCTGTTCTGGGGTAGTCTTCAAGAAGGAAGGCATGCCTCGGAGTCAGACCTCGGTTCTCGAATGTCTCCAATCTCACATGGAAAACATGTCTCAGTTGTTGAACAGAAACTTTTGTTCTCCAACAAAATGTTGGTGCTCCACCTAACAATCGTTTCATGCTGCACATAGGGATGGCATGAAATGAAATGTCTCTCAGGCCACAAAACAAAGGCGAGGCAGTGTCAGAATGAGTCAGTTTACCATTAAATCTCGCGTTGTTAACATCTCAGGAAATTGTGCTGTATTTTTGTGTGGTTTTGCTTTTTTTTTTTTGCCCGTGAAATGGACCATTTAAAATATAAAGACGTTGCTAAGCGTGTGAAGATGCTCATAAAACAATGATAAGAGGCGATTGAAGAGGTAGGAAAATTGCCGTTGATCTGGAAACACGAAAAGCAGCTAGCTGGCAATAGCATTTTGAAGGCAATGATATGTGAAAAAACAAAGAGGCTGCCTGCTGACTTCCTGAAGGCACCCCTGGAATGGGTGCTAAAAGTGATTCATGTAAGGCTAGTGGGGGTGTTCCCATAAATGTAATAAAATAAGTGTTTGTTTACAGGTTAAACAGTAAATTAGACATGTACTGCGTGTAAGAAAGATTAAAAGGGAATCACCTGGGGGCCTGAAACAGATTATTAAGTTTCTATTATTTCTAATGGGGAAAATGATTCCGTTTTCAAATTGCTTCTCGAACAGCCTTCCAGAAACAATTACATTCAAGAACCGAGGTTCCGCTGTTTGGGGATGGAAAGATGGGGTCATTGTTGGGAATAGTCAAAGCCATTTGGGGAAACACAATAAAAAACATGCAAGAAATCTGAGGAGAGAGGCAAGGGCGAAGGGGAAGCTGGGAGGGTTGGTGGAGAAAAATCGGGACAAGGTACAGTAGGTGGCCTTCACCTCTATTGTCCTTGGACAGCCCGCCTGTGTCACCACATGGGCCTCTTCATCTCTGAGAAATGTTCTCTGTTAGAAATCTTCAACTCTAGTCTTGAGGCTACACCACAGATATTCTAGCCTCTCAGCTCTCTTATTGAGGACTCAGCCCCAATCCACTGACCCTCTTCACTTCCTTCCTGCCCAACCTGGATTCCATTCATCATCAGTTTCAACTCAGGTGCTCTGCTGCTTCATAATGTTCTTTGCCAACACCTTCCTTCCAAACCAGTGGTTCTCAACCTTCCTAAAGCCATGTCCCTTTAACGCAGTTCCTCATGTTGTGGTGATCCCCAACCATAAAATTATTTTCGTTGCGTTGGGGGTCACCACAACATGAGGAACTGCATTAAAGGGACGTGGCATTAGGAAGGTTGAGAACCACTGGTCCAAACTGACAACCTTCACTCAACCGATCACCCCCTCTCACCCTGCACGGGGTCACTGAGTATTGATGGATCAACTAGCGCCTTGCCAAACCACCCATCTTCACTGAGCCCTCAACTGCACTAAAATTAGGACATTGAAGCTTCCTCTACCCTCCTCCAGCTTGTCTATGTCCACACCCATCTTATTTCTGTCTCCCCCCTCCTTCTGCCCCATCTCAGAGCTCCCGTTCTTGGGACCCCATCTCTTCTTATCTCCTCCTAAGGCCTCTGTTCTTTCAAGAATTCGTGTTGCCTCTTCTACAGTAAACTGTTCCCTCTGGCCTGGGTCTTGCACAGCCCCTACACATACCCACACTTCTCCCATCTCCGAAGCGAAGTGCCCAGGAACTTTGGTGGAAATAGCCACCACATGATAACATTCAGGGTTCTAAGGAAGGAAGGAGAGAAATCAGCGAGATAAAGAAAACAGGCTGCAGGAAGGTGCGTTTCTTCGAGCTCAGGGTTTTGGCGAGAAAAAAGCCAATGGGAACGAAACCCGAGGAACAAAGGGTCTGCACGAACAGGATGCCCTTTTCACATCATATACTATATTTGTCATAATACCCTTCTTGTGTGTGTGTGTGTGGCGGGGGGGAGAGGGAGGTTGTGTAGCTCACATGTTGCATTTCACCGGATCTCACTTCAGCCCAGTGAGACAGGCGTGGGTGAGACTGAGTGAGTGCGGAGTGACTTCGGGGGACCTGGGAGAGACACAGTGAAACAAAAGGGCAGAGAAAAAAACTATAAAAGCACAGATTTTATAAAAAGAACACCCCCGAACAAATGTCCCCTCCAACTAGCTCTGGAGGTGAGGCCGGAGCTTACCCCTACTTATGGGGCCTCCAGCTGGGTGATCTAGAGCCTTCCTGTGCCCCTGTTTTCTTTCTTTTTGAAACCTTCATCCCAGGATGTATTTATTGATTTTTAGAGAGAAGAAGGGAGGGAGAGAGAAGAGAACATCAATGCGAGAGAGAAACATTGATTGGTTGCCTCTCCTACATGCCCCAACCAGAGTCCAAATCCAAAACTTGGGTATGTACCCTGATAGAGCATCAAACTCCTGACCTTTCAGTGTATGGGACAAAGCTCCCACCAACCCAGCCACACTGGCCAGGGTCAGGGTTTTCTTCATCTTGATAATCCTGCCACCCAGAAATCAGAGGAGACAGCACATAGAAAAGTGCTTTGGGAATTTCAACATTTTATGCAAACGGAGGCCAATGCCACTGGCAGTGCTGAAAACCAGCAAACAAGACTCAAATGAGCCACTGCCCTCAACTATCCGGGCCTGGGTCTGAGGATGGTGTGAGCAGAAACAATATCAGGGGAAGTGAAACTCTGAAAGCTGGAGAAAAAGGAACAGCTTTTTAAGGCTCACAGGGGAATTGCCATCTCCACCAATAAAATAAACCCGTATCTTTCAAGGTCAACCCCGGCCAGGGGTTCTCCACAGGAATTCCTTTCTGGGCCACCTCAGAGAACCAGTGTTAGATTTGATTTAAAGAGGACTCCAGAGTTCTTACAAGATAAAATCCCCATCCAGTACAAAGGGAAAGGATGACTTCGATAGTTACAAATCGTCCACCCGTCTCGAAAAGAAGTTATATGAGATGATGAAAAGAGTAGGGGCTTAGGATTCTGACTGATCTGAGTTCAAATATGTCCCTGGGTAGCTATGTGTACTGCATTCATAGGTCAACCACTCTATATCTATAAAATGCAAGTGATCGTGCTCATCTCAAAGGATGCAATTAGATATGATGGAAAACCTCCTCAGCATTATGATGCGTGCGCAGCCCAACAGTTCCCAGGATGCTGGGTAGTAAAGAATGAGATCCTGCCGAAACCGGTTTGGCTCAGTGGATAGAGCATCGGATAGCGGACTGAAAGGTCCCGGGTTCGATTCCGGTTGGGGGCATGTACCTTGCTTGCGGGCACATCTCCACTGTGGGACGTGCAGGAGGCGGCTGATCGATGTCTCTCTCTCATCGATGTTTCTGACTTTCTATCTCTCTCCCTTCTTCTCTGTAAAAAATCAATAAAATATATTAAAAAAAAAAAAGAATGAGATCCTGTTGTGAGCACATTTCCTTGAACCAGTTTACTTTCTGTCTGGGAAGGGAAGTCATACATCTGGAACAGTGGTTCTCAACTGGGGGTTGATTTTGCACCCCAGGGGATATTTAGCAATGTCTAGAGACACTTGATTGTCCTACTTGGGCGGGGGATTGTTACTGGAATCTAGTGGGTAGGGTTCATGGGTACTGCTAAACACCCTACAATGCACAGCCTCTCAGAATAAAGGGTTCTCTGGCTCCAAGTATTAATTCTCTGAGGTTGAGAAACCCTAGTCTGGCCCAACGCTGGGTCTTTATTGTTCCTTCTAGGGTATCTAGGAAATAACTAGTGAACCCAACTGCATATGTGGAATTGTTCATGCTCTGACGCAGCCAGCAAGGGGACAGAGTCATTGGTGATTCGGGTGTGTTAGTTTAGGGCTGTTAATCTTGGTCTGAGGCTGGAGTAATTCATTTAGAACAGCGGTTCTCAACCTGTGGGTCGAGACCCCTTTGGGGGTCAAACGATCCTTTCACAGGGGTCACCTAAGACTATTGGAAAACACCTATTTCCCATGGTCTTGGAACCAACACACCGCTCCTCAGTGTAGCAAAATGTAGAAATGTAGTTTACTGTTGTTATATTAAGACTGTTACCCATGCCATACCACAATTCAAGACATAATTTCATTTATTTGTAATTAGAAATAAATATTTCACAATATATAATTACATATTATTTTTGTGATTAATCACTATGCTTTAATTATGTTCAATTTGTAACAATAAAAATACATCCTGCATATCAGATATTTACATTACAGTTCATAACAGTAGCAAAATTATAGTTATGAAGTAGCAACGGAAATAATTTTATGGTTGGGGGTCATCACCACATGAGGAGCTGTCTTAAAGGGTCGCGGCATTAGGAAGGTTGAGAACCACTGATTTAGAATGTGTTTATTGGTTACAGAGGACACCAAGGTTGGTGGACATGTTAATGTTTTGGAGAAGGGAAGTCACCTGGACAAATAAGAGAAGTAGTTTTCCAAGAGCAGACTAGAATCCTTACTGGGGAAAATGAGGGATGCTACAGATCTTGGAAATGACCGAAGGCCAATGAGGACTAAACGTTGAACATGGCATGTGGTTGAGAATGTGGGATACAAAGATTGAGACAGAATCCTGCAGGGTTCCTCCCACAGAGCCAGGCCATCTTATACTCTGCAGTGGAGGGCTTCACACTTTAAAAGAGGTATGGAGAAATCTATAGAAAACCCACAACCATCTCTGGAAAATAAAAAGAGTGTTCTGGAAACAGGCAAAAGGAATTTGAGTGTGTGTGTTTTTTTTTAACATGGGAAAGAGGACTGAGGCTGCTTTGAACAAAAAAGATTATCACAAGGAGAAAAAAGGCCAGCTGTTTTCCATCTCCATGGAGGAGCAAATTATAGGAAATGGGTTTAGATTGCAGCACAATGGTGGTTATGAATACGAAAGCATTTCCTAATTGGACCTGGAAGGGACTTCAGAGGAAGACAGTTCAATGCCTGTTACTCAAGTTTACCAAAAATAGGATAAGTCTCAACCTGACCACAGACAGTGTTCTGGGCATGATGGCTTGTTGAGCCTTCTGGTTTTATCCTTCTTTTTGCCTATGTCTTCACAAGGCACAGCCACTTCACTGATGAGGAAAAAATTCAGTTGTTTCACCGCATGGCTTATGAATACTAGTTTCCTAAACAACTCATTTGATGGATCTTCACTGATTGATTGTATTATGAAATTGACTGGTGGTTTTAGAGTCATTTGGACCTCCCTTGTAATTTTATAACATTGGACGTGAACCCGTAAGTTATATTATGCTTGTAGGTCATTGAGTCAACCTTGCATTGAGCATTGACCATAATGTTTAGTAGCATGGTTTTATGAGCTGCTGGGATCTTTGGCACTGAAACCCATACACACTTGGGTGTAAACTGACCCAGCCATTCAGACCAGAGTAAACAAGCTGAGGAAATGGTACGAGGCTTTCAATTTGCTCCACCAGGGTGCTATTTGTAGCTGGAGTGTATGATTGCATTAATGTCAACTCAATATATCTACGCTTGAATGTGGTGGGGGCGGGCGGGGTGGGGGGAGCAGGAGTGTTGGGAAGAAGATGTCAGCCTGCTGTTTCCAGCATTGCAAAGACACGATGCCTTCCATTTTCAAGTGAATTAACTGAACTGCTGATAAAAAGGGCTCGATCCACTGGAGCCTCATGCCATGTGCTATGGGAGAGTCAAGCTGGTATGTTTCTTGGGCTCTTTTGTATGTACTAATAGACTTCACTTTTCTTATGCTTACACTCTAAATGGGAGCAGGAATGTAGATTGTCTTTGTCATCTATGGAGTGTTTAGCTTCTCTGCTAAAACACACACACACACAGACACACACACACACACAAAACATGCCTCTGTAAAGATTCCTATTAGAGGTCAAAAACTAGTAAATCCCTTGTGTTCTTAAAAGGTACAGGAAACTAGTAAAATCATTGATGAGAATAGAAAATGATATGCATTTAATGAGAAATAAGCCTTGTCAAGGCACAATCCTACACATGGTCCTGGTGACCTGGTTGGGTTCCAGCAACAGGATTGCTGGCTGTGCCCAATGATCAGTTCTCCCTTCTTCTTTTGATAATACAGCCTCTGAGTTTTAGCCAGAGCTATGACTGTTTTATTAAAGACTACATTTCCCAGCATCCTGTGCACTTAAGTGAGGGAAGAAATAAATTTTGACTCATGGCATGTGGGCAAAAGTGATTTGGACAGAAATATGTGCCATTTCTGCTCCGTGGTGTTAAGGGGGAAGGATAACATCACCTTTTGTACCATATTTCTTCTTCCTGGGATGCAGACATGATGGCAGAATCTGGAGCAGCCCCTTTAATCATGAGGTAGAAGTCCTCTGTTGAGGATAATGGAGAATCAAGATGGAAGAAACCTGGATTTCTAATATCATGAACCATCATCACATTAGCCTGGACTATTTATGCTTTAACTGTTACATGACAGAAAAATAGACTTCTACTTGTTTAAGCTACTATAACTTTGACTTTTATTACAGTAGGCAAATTGATATCCTAATTGATATTCTAACCCTTTGAGACCAGAATGTTAACTTTAGTAATTTAGGGATTTTTTTCATCCAGTAGAAAATATATTTATATATTGTCTAAGATAGATAGACAGATGGATAGATACACACACAAATAAAATAATACCTGAGATTAACAAGGGACTTAGTGAAGATCACCAAAGCATTGGTCATAAAACTCACCCCACACGCTGTAATATAAACTACATACAACTTGCTTTATGTTTCTGCATAATGAGCTGCTGGATAGAAAGGGGATGAGCATAATCCTTCTCGTGAGGTGGTAAAGAGCACATGATCTGGAGCCAGGCAGCCCAGCTGAATGACCAGGCCTATCCTCTGAGGATTATATGAGATTGGACAGGTAAAGTGCTTGGACTATTGCCTGGCACACACTAAGTACTGAATAAATTATCACCACTACTATAATTATTAGTTCTTCTTTACTAATTGGCCAAGAAATGGCGCTAAGAAATGTGGCTAAGGGACTAGATCTAGATTGCGTTGAATCTACTTGAACGTTTAGCACATGGTCTTATCTAAGACAGGTGGCCTGGTGCATAAAAATTCATGCATGGGGGAGGGGGGTGTCCCTCAGCCAGGCCTGCACCCTCTCCAATCTGGGACCCCTCAGGGGATGTCAAACTGCCAGGGGATGTCCCTGTGGGATCAGGACTAAACCAGCAATCGGACATCCCTCTAGCAATCTGGGACTGCCGGCTCCTAACTGCTCACCTGACTGCCTACCAGACTGCCCCTAACCACTCTGCCTGCTAGCCTGCTCATCCCCAACTCCCTCCGCCCAGCTGGCCTGATCACCCCCAAATGCCCTCCCCTGACAGCCTCATTGCCCCCAACTGCCCTCCCCATCTATAGCCCATCCGTGCCCGCTGCCCAGAAGCCCTCCATGGCTGGGATGGAGCGCTTGCCTCATCACCATGGTGACAAAGAAAGCATTCCACCAGGCTGTTCATGCTGCCTGCTATCAGCAGCCACCCCCCAGGACTGGGGGACTCTCGTGGGGCTGAGAGGAGTGGGCACCACCATCTTATGGCTATGGGCATGGCCATCTTTGTGACAAAGTGACAATCAATTTGCATATTACCCTTTTATTACATACGATGTTGATTCAAAATGTGTATTTCTTGCTGCCAGACCCTTGCTAGAGTGAGTCTCAATCTTTGTTTATGCAATTGCTCCATATACTATCTGAATTACTGTATCAATGTATTTTCACAAGCTGATTTCTAAAGGAAGCTTGAAAAATAGCAGTGGAAGTTCAGATATAGCTACAGCCCTCTGTCTCTCACATTGGAGCCGTCTTCTATTTAGGTTCTCTCTGCCATGGACAAGGTTGTAATTATCCTCCTCACCCTGGTCACAGTCACTTCTACTGATGACAACTGGGGCTTGGAGAGGTGGATTTACTGAGAAGTCAATGGAGTTCAATGTTCAGGGCCCCTCATTTGGTTGGGTCCCTTCCAAGGCTCCAAGGTTCCTCCATTAGATTGCAGGAACCGAAGGTAGGCGGCATGGAGCATATTCCAGACTAAAGACCACCTCATTGCCCCATGACAGTGTGAGCTTGCTGCTGGCACCATATTCACATCCACTCAGCACAAAGGGCTCAATGCTCTCTTCGATCGTAAGAAGAAAGCTTAGAGGCTACTGTGGCTAAGCTTCATGGCCACCCTGGACGGTTAAGAGCCTGGAAGTGGCAAGGACCTGGCCAAGTCTAACGAGCTGCTATGGCAGCTGCTGTCAAAAGCACTGCCTGCTCAAGAGACTAAGAGGACATTGCATTGCCAACAAGGGATTCTGAAGTATAAAGAGACCTTTCTTGCCGAGACCGGTTTGGCTCAGTGGATAGAGCATCGGCCTGCAGACTGAAAGGTCCTGGGTTCGATTCCAGTCGGGGGCATGTACCTTGCTTGCAGGCACATCTTCAGTGTGGGGAGTGGAGGAGGCAGCTGATTGATGTCTCTCTCTCATCGATGTTTCTGACTTTCTATCCCTCCCTTCCTCTCTGTGAAAAATCAATAAAATATATTTCTTAAAAAAAGTGTAAAGAGACCTTTCTAAACCACCAACATAAAGAAAAAAATAACCCTGTAAAAGGAAAGACAGGATTGTCACCCTATTTTCTATAGATAATCGTTTTACAACACTGTTGTCATATGGCAAGTTTCAAGAAAGAGTATACAGTCAAAACTATATAGAAAAATAGCATTATCAAGGTATCTCATGTAGTTAATTAATTAATAACATATTGTTCTTTTAATGGATTTCTTGGTGTTTGTGGTATATGTCGACAGTTTAAATTTTGCAAATACTCATTACGCACCTACATTTAAACTTGTAACTTTGTGCTCTTTTCCTTAAAGAGGTTCTCCAAAACTGGGTAAGCTGCAGCACCCACATCCCCAGATCTTCTCCTAGGAGAGAGTTATGTCCACTTTGGTGAGAAGAGCACTTCTCGGATGGTGTTTTAGATGAAGAGCACTCTCAGTTGGGGTTTTAGTATCACATGACACTTTCTGGGCATCACCAGTGATCAGCACTCAGAAGCAAGAACTCGGGCATTCCTGGAGAAGCAGTTGATGCTCAGGTTGGGTGTGTTCTATGCGTGTTAGTGATTCATCTCTAAGTAATCTAGAAGTGCTGAGAGTGAGCTGTGTGTTTTGTTTTGATCCCTTGCAATTCTCTTTATAAATATCATGAATGTGCACTGTTACTTCCTGTCTAACTGTAACTCAAAAATAAGAATAAAATCTATTTTCATTTTTGGCCTTTCTGACCTTAAAACCTCAGTTGGTCATATTCTAGTGGCATTGAGCACTGCAACTATGAACTCCTTCTGATGTTATCTGGAAAAGTCACCATTCCCTTTCTTCACATGTTCTTCTTGCTCCTGCTTCATAAAGAATTCTTGAATGTGATAACTAGTTCCATTTCTAAATTAAGCATGCTGAATAGGGATGGTCTTGACTAATTTTATCAAATTCTCTGCTGAAGGGGATATAGAAGGAAGTAAATATGGGTCAAAAACAGAGAGAAGGATGAAGTCTACTTGTTGTAGATGGTGGAACCAGCCATAAGAGTGTGTAATTCCCCACTATGATAACCCAGTTCAGGACACAGAACCTCTCACTTGAACCTTCCTGACAACTTCAGTTCCCTATATTCAGGCTTGGTACCCTGCCCTAAGCAAGTGTCAGAGTTATATTTTTTATCATCAGATCACATTAACCTTCTGCTTAAAACTGTCCAACTTCCCATGGCAATGAAAATAAAAGCCAAAATGAATTATGATCTGAAAGTCCTCCCATAATGTGATGGCTGCTTCTGCTGCTTCTCCTACCTACCCTTTGCCATGATGACCTACAACCTCCATCCCTGCCCATGCTTTAGCTTTCCTTCCTTCCTTCCTTCCTTCCTTCCTTCCTTCCTTCCTTCCTTCCTTCCTTCCTTTCCTCCTTCTTTCCTTCCTTTCCTTCCTTTCTCCTTTTCTTTTCCTCTTCCTCTCTTGTTTCTCTTTCTATATAACAGTTTTATTGAGATACAATTCACATACCATACAATTCACCTGTGTAATGTTGCTGTAATTCAACGCTTTTTAGTATATTCACAGAATTGTGCAACCAGTACCACAATTGATTTTAGAATATTTCATCATTCTGGGGAAAAAAATTTACATGTTAGTAGTCACTTCCCGATTGCTTGGTAGCCCTAGGACACCATACACTGTCTGGTCTTTTATATCTGGCTTCTCTCAGTTAGCATGATGTTTTCAGTGTTCTTTCATGTTGCAGCATGTATCAGACTTATTACTTTTTATAGCTGAATGATATTCTATTATAGGGATATATCACATTTTGTTCATCAATTGTTGGACATTTTGGTTGTTTTCACTTTTTGGCTACTTTTGAATAATGTTGCTGTAACTCTTTGTGTATACTTTTTTACATCCGCATATGTCTTCAATTTTTGGGGGTGAACACAAGATTTGAATTTATGGATTGTATTTAACATTTTGAGGACCTGCCAGACTTTTTTCAAAGTGGCTGCAGCATTTTACATTCCCACCAACAATAAACACATGAGTATTCCAATTTCTGCACATGCTCATCAATACTTATTATCTATATTTTCAAATTATAGTCATCTTGGTGTGAAATCATTATGGTTTCAATTTTAATTTTCACGATGGCTAACAAGGTCATGCCATCTTTTCTTCTGCTTATTGGCCATTTGCATCCCTTCCTTGGAGAAATGTCTGTTTAGATTAATTTTGTAACTGGATTGTTTGTCTTTATGTTGTTCAATTGCAAGAGTTCTTTATATCTTGTAGACACCAGATGCATATCAGATATATGATTTGCAAATATTTCTGTTGTCCTGTGGATTGTCTTTTTATCTTCTTGATGGCATCCACTGAAGTACAAAAATTTTAAATTTTTGTGAAGTCCAATTTATCTATTTTTTTCTTTTTTTTACTTATATTTTTGGTGTCATTTCTAAAAAGGCTGGGCTTAACTTAAGGTCATAGTTATTAACTCCTATGTTCTCTTTGAAGAGTTCTATGATTTTGGCTCTTACACTTAAATCTTGGTCTATGATTTCTTTTGAGTTATTTTTTAAATGTGGTATGATTTTATCCTTCTATGTGTGGCTATCCAGTTGTCTGGCTCCATTTGTTGAACAGACTATTCTTTCCCCCATCGAATTGTCTCGGCATCCTTAGGCACACTGCTCTTTATCCCGCAAGCAGATTCCTGCCTAAGGGCCTTTGCACTATTCGTTTCTTTGATGTGGAATCTTCTTTCCTTGATTTTCACTGGCAGTCTCCTTTTCATGTTGTAGGTCTCAGCTCAGAGATGCTAATCCTGAACACAGTCTCTAAAGCAGCCCCCATACCCACTCACTCAGCCCTTCTCCATTCTTATTTTATTTTCTTCTTAGTACTTAACTGCCTTAATATATTTAATTTCTCAATAGAGTTTGTTAAATATTTTAATAGGATAGATACATTTTCAAGTCAAGATAGTTCAGGAATAGATAGTAGTACTGAATTTAGAAACAGGGTATTCCTATAACTGGTGTGTTTGGGGATGGGTGAAATATGACTGAGACAGGGCCTGTGGGTAAGAGTGAGAAACATGTAGGTGAGTTTCAAGGTATTCTGGTTGAACATCAGAATCAAGAAGTTATTCTTGGTAATGATAATTTGTTTTATTTGACACCAAAAATGCAGAAAACATAAGCAAAAGTAAACATGTGGGACTACAGCAAACTAAAACGTTTCTGTATAACAAAGGAACAACTGATATGAAAAGGCAATCTATGAAATGGGAGAAAATATTTGCAAACTGTATATCCTATAAAGGGTTAATTGCCAAGATATATAGGAACTCACACAACTCAACAGCAATAACACCCCCCCCCCAAAAAAAAATTAAAAATGGACAAAGGACATGAATAGACATTTTTCCAAAGAAAGCAAACAAGGAATATAAAAAGATGCCCAACATCACTAATCATCATAAAATGAAACTGAACCACAATAAAACTTCACTTCACAACTGCTAGATAATTATTATCAAAAGTCAAAAAATAACAAGTGTTGCTGAGGATATAGGGAAAAGGGAACCACTGTACACTGTGTGAATGTAAATTGGTACAGCCATTATGAAAAACAGCATGGGGGTCCTCAAAAAATTAAAAACTGGAACTATCATATGATCCAGCAATCCTGTATATACATACACACTGAGGAATATTATTCAATCATGAAAAAGAAGGAAGCCCTGTCATTTTTGACAATGTGAGTGACCCTGGAGGAGATTAGGCTAGGTGAAATAAGCCAGACACAGAAAGACAAATACTCCATGATCTCACTTATATGTGATATCTGAAAAAAAAAGTTGAACTCATAGTAAGGGGCTAGATTGGGAGGTAGGGAATTAATATTGATCAAAGAGTACAAATTGTCAATGATAAGATGAATAAAGTTCTAGAGTCCTAATATATAGCATGGTTACTATAGTTAATAATAATGTATTATTATATACTTGAATCTTGCTAAGAAAATAGCTGGATCTCAAATGCTTTTGCCACATACACATAAATAGAAACTATGTGAGGGATAGATATATTAATCAGCTTAATGCTACTAATCATTTACAATGCATATGTATATAAAAAGATCATATTGTATCCTCTAAATATATATATCTTTTATTTGTGAATCATACATCAATAAAGTTGACAAAAAAGAAAATCATGATATGATAAGTGTCATAGTTATAACGGATTTAGAATCATCAATGGGATTGTAAAATTAGTAAAAGGTTGATGAGAAGGTATCTGTGACAAATTACTTATTCATTACAAAGAGAAAAATAGTTATTTTATAGTAGAGATACCTGGCAGACACCACCTTTACAATCAAAGTTAACAATGCAAGAAATAGAATAAATTTATATGTGTCTCGTGATGGGGTGCATTAAAAGAAACAATATCACTTCTGTGATAAACCTGCCGAACATACATTACCTGACTCTAATCGTAAGGAATCCTCAGACTCATCCAAGTTAAGGCACAGTCTTTACATAGCTACTCTATGCTCTTAAAAAATATCAGCCATGAAACAGCATCTGCAGACACTTTTCAGATTAAAAGAGACCAAAGAGACCTGATAACTAAGTGTGATTTGTGATCCTACACTGGATCCTGGACCAGAAAACTCCATTGTTTTTGCTACGAAGGAAATTATTAGAACAACAGATAAAATTCAAATAAGGACTGTAAATTAGAAAGTAATATCCTACCAATTTCAATTTCCTAATGGGAAAGTAATACTGCTACTACCCTGTAAAAGATGGCCTCATTCCCAGGAAATACACATTGAAGTACTCAAAAGTAAAAGGGCACCATTTCAGAATGTACTCTCCAATGGTTCAGAAAAATAATGTGCGCACACACACACACACACACACACACACACACACTCATGTCGTACACCTTAAACTTATACAGTGATGTGTGACAATTATTTGTCAATAAAATTGGAAGAATACTTTTTATATGTGTCAAATACACATACACACACCACTACCACCACCACCAACAACAACAGGAATTATTTTGGCCCAAGGCTGGCCTTTTGCATTTCCATCTCAAATTTGTAATGCTACAATTCTAGCCTCTATTTCAATCAAGTCCTAAAACTGTCGGAGGTTTTCTCCCTGACCTGACCCAGTGGGTGGTCTGGACTCCTCCGACACCCCTGTACTTGGATCAAACTTCACCTTTCTGTCTAGACCCAAGTTCTTCATTGAGGCCAAGGCTCAAACTGCCCCCAGAGAGCCCTAGGAAGCAGCCATTTGCTTTCCCTGAAATGCTGGTGACAGTCACTCTTTTCCGTCAGGAAGTTGTGAATTCCTGTTGACTCTGCAGCACCTGGGAGTTGGGGGGAAGCCGGGGAATGAGGGAGAGAGAATGTCTGGCCTGCATTATTCTATCTGCGGAGCTCCTCACACTGCGGCACAAAGGAGCACATTCAGAGGGCTTTTTTGGGGGGGTCGGGGGCAAGACACTGATGACAAGTCTTAGGAACACAATCCAACTATGGGAATTTTGTCTTTAAGATTCTTGAGCAATAGTTTGGCTTTTAGTTCTTGCTTTCATTGAATAACTCCTCAGAGGAGGCTTTTGAAACCATAGGGTCATGAAATCCACTTAGTGGACCACAACCACTCATTTTTTTTTAAATGTGATAGATTATATTAGAATAGACAATATCAAAGTGTAGTTAACCAGGGACTCTGGAGCCAGACCTGCTGAATTTGAATCTCTGCTGTGTGACCACTTAGCCATGTGGCCTTGGGGAAATTACTTACCTTCTCCATGCCTCAGTTTCCTCACCTGAATTATAATACATACAGCCGTCATAGACTTACTATAGGGATTAAATGAGTTAATATATGTAAAGCACTCACTCACTTACCTGTGGGCCAGTGGAGGCTTGGCTAATCCAAGTTGGTTCTTCAACTCGGGGCCTAGGTGTGCTCCACTGTGTGTCCAACTGGGGGCCTGAGAGTATTCCTTCTCATCGTAATGTTAGAGGCACAAAAGAGCAAGCTGAACCCCATAAGTGCATTTGAATCCTCTGCTTGCCTGATGATTCATTGACTGAAAGGCGAAGTGCAGGAGAGTACACGTCCATAATCCCATTGACCAAAGCCATTGCTCAAGACATCAATTAGGCAGAAAACAATAATCTATTGAGCTAAACGATTGAGCAATAATCTGGTAATCAAAATCAAAGAGAAGGTGAAGGATGAATCTGAAGCAGGGGTCAGCAAACTACTGCCTGCGGGCTAGATCTGCCCCACCATCTGTTTTATAAATAAGGTTTTATTGCAACAGCCAGGCCCATTTATTTACATATGGCTGCTTTTGTGACACAACTGGCAGAGTTGAGTCGTTGCAACAGAAGCCACAGATTACAAAGTCTACGACATTTATTATCTGGCCCTCTACACAAAAAGTTTGCAGAGCCTCATTCTTAAAAATGAGAAGTTTGGGAATTAATGAGAATTCAGCAACAAATCAAGTTACACTGTCAGTGTACTCTTCCCAAGCACCAGACAATGATGATTGCTGCTCAATGACCACGTGGTTTGATTTAACAATCTAATCATCATCAATGCAAGAAGTGAATGCTTTCTTTTAAACACACACACACACACACACACACACACACACACACACATGTTTTTATTGATTTTTAGAGAGAGAGGAAAGAAGAGGGAGAGAGAGATAGAAACATCAAAGATGAGAGAGAATCATTGACTGGCTGCCTCCTGAACCCATCTCCAGGGATGGAGCTCACAACCTGTCATGTGCCCTGACCAGGAATTGAACCAGGGACCTGTTGGTTCATGGACTGATGCTCAACCACTGAGCCACACCGACCTGGCAAGAAGTGAATGCTTTTTGGTTTTCAACAGACACTGTGTGATAAAAGGGAGCCCCTTCTACTCTGACACTTGGGTTTACCACAGAGCGTCATCATTGGAATTCACACACTGACTTCCTATATCCATCAATCATGTAAGGAGTTCAGTATTGGGACTTTGGTTAAAAGACATATTCCTTTTGAGTTAATGATCCTCGTGATCAGTGGTTCTCAGACTTCCTAATGCCGCGAACCTTTAATATAGATCCTCATGTTGTGGTGACCCCCAACCATAAAATTATTTCCGTTGCTACTTTATAACTGTAATTTTGCTACTGTTATGAACTGTAATGTAAATATCTGATATGCAGGATGTATTTTCATTGTTACAAATTGAACATAATTAAAGCATAGTGATTAATCACAAAAACAATAAGTAATTATATATTGTGAAATATTTATTTCTAATTACAAATAAGTGAAATTTTGTCTTGAATCGTGGTGTAGCATGGGCAACAGTCTTCATATGACAACAGTAAACTAGATTGCTACATTTTGCTACACCGAGGAGCGGTGTTTTGGTTCCTAAGACCATGGGAAATAGGTGTTTTCCGATGGTCTTAGGCGACCCCTGTGAAAGGGTCATTCAACCCCCAAAGGGGTCACGACCCACAGGTTGAGAACCGCTGCTTGTGATCTTCCAGATATTTAAGCTTAAAGAAAATGATGCAATCATTCCAACAAAACAAAATATTTTAAAACTGTATTGGACTCCAAACTCTTGGAAATGGAAATCTTAGGTAGAAACCTACACGGTAAACTAATCTAAGTGGAGTTGCTAAGACTCAGGGTGAGTGGGAAGGGGGACCTGGACTAAGGGCCACACCCACTGAGCCAAGCCCCACCTCACACCCTAGTCCGCTGAGGAGTGCAGTGGCAGCTACAAGATGCATGGGCTCCTTAAGAATTCCTCCCGCCTTTGTGAATTTCCTAATGCCCCATAGGAGAACCTCATTATACAAAAAGCATTGCTTTGGGGTTGCTTGATTTTTGTAAACCATATCCCATTTATTGGAGAAACAAATTTAGAATCCTATTTCTCTTTTCTTTAAGCTTGTAAGTCACTTTTCCATTTCTTATTCTGCTATTTATAGGGGAAATCTTAAGAACTTGCTTTATGGGAGGCTTTTATTAAGGGTTGGTTCGTTCGCTTAGACTTAATTAACAACTTAAGAGGTTTTGAATTGCACTTATAAATGTAGTATATTTCATTTGCTTTTCAGTGACACCTTGTGCTCTTACTTTGTTCCCAAACTGTTCTAAGCTATTTACATTGTTAACTCATTTAATTCCCATAGAAACTCTAGCAGATATATCATGTTCTTGTCATCCCTGTTTCATACACGGGGAAACTGGGGTACAGAGGATAATTCTCTCAAAGTCACAAAGCTAATAATATCTGAACTACTTTGTGAACCATAACATTCATTTCCAGAATCCACACATTTTGATTCTTATTCTCTATGTTAACTAGCTAACTATAAATTAACTGACTGGGAAAAAAATTCCTGGCCACTTTGGCCATTCTTGTAAAACTAATAAAATCAAATTTACGAGTACAGTGTAATAGGTTCAAAATTCTTTTAAATGCCCCATAATTGATTACAAACTTATTTTTGTCTCTTACAGAAGTCTCTTAATATAGCATATTGTTCTCCAATATACCAAATTCATTTAAACATTACGAGTAGTACTTAAAATATCAAACACACAGATTATTTCCAAACTTTACATTAAAAAAAATAACACACACACCTTCATACTGTGGGTTTGATTGGCTTCATCATCTGTAATTAACTCTAAGCCTCTCTGGCTGAAGACATTTCACTGCTAAGGAGCACTCACACTCTCTAAGCTGTCGGGAGTGTGCAGGGAGAGTGAGCCATGGATCCACGCTGCTGAATGTCTGAAAAGTAACCCCTGCATTTGACTAAGTGGAGGTCCCAGTGACCTTGGCCAGAGTAGGCGTTGGTGGTTAGGTGGGATGAGAGCATAAATTAAGAGCGCGAAGGGAGAAAAGCTGGAAAGGACTAGGAGATCGTTTTTGTTGTTAAAGGGAGCTGAAAATTGGGCAACAGCTGGAGGGAAATGTAGAATTGAGGAAGATTTTTAAAAAGTATATATTGTAAGTAAGTTGATAGAAGTGATCCTGTTGACAGTGGTGAAGGAAATGAATTCGGGAGGAGGAAGGCAAGGGATGCCCACGAGTAGGCAGAGGAGTGGACTCTAGATTTGGGAGACATGGTATCTGGAGGGACGGGTGAGCAAAAGGACACAGATGCTGGGAGATGGGGTGGAATCGGTACAAGTTTCTTGCAGTTGCTCCTGTTTTCTGAGGGAAAGAGGAAGTGAGGTCATCCGTGCAGAGTGATGGGGAAGGTGGTGATGGTTTGAGGAGAAGGAAGATGTGAAGTAGTCCTCCAGCAGAGGCCAGAGTCAGAGACCGGGGAAATGCGCGGGGTTGCCTGTTCACATGCAGGGCCATTGCCTACAGGGAGGATCAGTGCCTGTGACTGGATGAGAAAGCACAAGGGAATGAGAATAGAAAAGAGAAGACGAGGCTGAGGACGGAGCCTGGTGGGCAGAGCTAACCGTGGAGAGAGCCAAGACCATCCGATCCATGTGAGACCTTATTGATCCAGAGAACCACTGGGAACAGAGCGTCTTCTTCGCTCCTCTGAACTGAGTTAACAATGAACCAGCTTCTTACTCAGAGGATCGAATTCAACGACTTAGCACTTGGACAAAAATGTGCTGTAGGTGCTACCCTCCAGAATGGATGTCTGATGCCTGCTCGCTTCCAAACCCGTATGTCCTAAAAGTCTAAGCCACAAGGGACTTCACATAAGCCCGGCCAGGTCTGCTCATGCTGGTAGCATTCCAAAATCACCAACATGAGAGACAGGCCGCAAGTGGGGACTTGGAGTGGTACATTTTTGGCTAATTATCACTAAGGGCAGTATGCTGAAATTTTAATATCTCCATAGGGGAGCTAATTAAAAACAGGCAAACTGCATTTGCTCATAAAAAGTGTTATTAAAAAAAAAAAAAAAAAAACACGCCTGGTTTTCTTTCTGATGCCAAGCGCTTGTCAGAACAGTTCCTCCAAGTAAATCTTTCCCTCAGGTCAGTCAGCCTGCCCCATCCCTATCCTTTCTGCACACATACTGACTCCGTTCAGTTCCATTTCCTTTCTCGGTCAGAGGTTTCTGTCTAATCTGGGATTTCTCAGCCTCAGCACTATTGGCATTTGGGGCTGGAAAACACTTTGTGGTGGGGGTGGTCCTGGGCACGGGTGGAT
>PVJN01023428.1:0-32305 GCA_004026805.1 Lasiurus borealis | reverse complement strand
GAGGAGGAGGAGGAGGAGGAGGAGGAGGGAGGAGGGGGAGAAGGGGGAGGAGGAGAGGAGTGTTTTCAAAATACATTAATTGTTACAAAAGTTTGGGGTGGGGGGTAGCCAAGGTGAACAAACTGGCAACCAGACACAGGTAAGCTGTGGCTTCTGCAGTGACGCTGATTGGTGCCTTTTCCTGGGTCAGACCTGTCTGCTCGCCTGGCTGGCACACCTGAGGGTGAATGGGCTGCTCCCTGCTGCTGCAGCCCTTTCTCTGTCCCTCTGGGTCTGGGTCTCAGCATGCGGACCCTGAACCTAAAGCTCATTCCCGCCTGGGGTGCTAGCGGTCCTAAAAACAGGTCCTGAAAGACGCCTCTCCAGTGATAACCTCTCTTTTTCCTTCGTAAATCTTGGGAATGTGGATTCAATTGGAATAGATCACCTGACTTTAATGATGAATAATAATACGCTTTTGTGTTTTCAGAACTGAAGACAGGCATACTGCAGAGCTGTTGAGGATTCCATTCCAGGCTGCCCCGTAAAGTGAGTATCACAATAGATTGAGTCCTTTGTCTTCAATTTGTAAAAAGTGCAATATCTGCTAAACACCCTGCGACGTCCCTGAGGCGCAATAAAATGAAGTGCCACAAAGCGAAGTGTGCTGGTGTAGAGCCCAAATCAGGGAGTTGTTATTCGTTTGCCTAGTGACCACAAAGAAAGATTAAGGACTGTCACGGGGTAGCAAGCACAGAGAAGGGGAAGCCGGACTGAGAGAGACGGTGGCGGAAGGGAAAGGCCTCCGAGAGTCGGAGCCTGAGCTGCTGTCATGCTCACGCTGTGCAGCCCATTTATTCCGGCATGGAACACCCTTTACTGGAGCCCTCCACGAGGCAGGCATTGAACTGGATGCTGGGAAGACAAAGAAAATATGACATATGGTTCCTGCCCTCGAGTTATTTTCAGTTTTGTGGGAGGCGGTGGAAAGACATCTAAACCAAAATTTATCACACGGTTTGGGCCATGAATTTATCGGGCATATTTAGCTTTTGGACCTGCTGCGTGATCATCAGCATCACTCATTCACAGAGCACGTAGAGTCGTATTTAATTCTCACAGTCACCCTAAAAGAGAGGGGAGCCCTATTACCTCCCCATTTTATAAATGATAAAATTGAGTCCTTAGGGAGAGCAGAGTGTGCCACAGTCAAATCTCTGCTAACTGATGGGACAGTCCCCAAATCCAGGTCAGCCTGGGATTCAAGGCCATGCTGCGGCCCACCGGTGGCCGTGTCCTGCAGGGTCTCACCTCTCATCTTGTCTCTGCTGTTCTCTTGTTTACAGCCAGCTTCTCACCCTCTCACTTACCAACTTATCTCTAGCCACTTACCCATCCTGACATCCTTTCCTCCAGTCTCGGAGGATAAGGCACATCCGCTTGTCGAAGCTCACTCATCACACCGCACATCTCCCCAGCCCTCTAGGACTACGTCCACTCCTCTCCTCTCTCCTGCGCTTTCTTGGTGCTTACCCATTACTCCTTCTTTCTCTGCAGCCCACAAACATAAAGGCTCTCCTTTGCTAAAGAAACCCAGAGACCAATGGTCAGCAAACTCATTAGTCAACAGAACGGTAAACCGCGGCTCGCGAGCCACAGTTTGCCAACCACTGCCATAGACAAGTAAAACACAACAAAACAGAAGCTTCCTCTGCTC
The DNA here is from genome assembly GCA_004026805.1 of Lasiurus borealis. NCBI lineage: Eukaryota > Metazoa > Chordata > Mammalia > Chiroptera > Vespertilionidae > Lasiurus > Lasiurus borealis. The sequence goes on along the minus strand of PVJN01023428.1, from coordinate 30,609 downwards.
TCTAGCCAGTTCAGCCCTGTCCGGTCCCCACCCCACCAGCCTCCATCCCCATCACCCATCTCTCGCCTCCCTTTCTCATCCAGAGCCTTCCAGAAGATAATCGCCTGGACAGTCTCCATTTTCTCACCTTCCCCTCATTCTCCTGTCCACGGCCACCCACTTCTGCAACAGAGTGTGGGGAGTGTGGTCTCCCCCTTGCCGGCCTCTTTGCTGCATCTGAACCCATTGAATCCTTCTTCCTCGAGGGTCCCTACTCACGTAAGTGTCTCTGGCAATGCACTTTCCTGCTTCTGCTCACACCTCTCTACCATTCTCCCTCTGTCTCCTTTACGGATTTCTATTTCTAACCAATCCCTTCTGCTACTTATCCCTTAAAACATCATGGTTCCCAGAAATCTCTCCTTTACCACTGCTTTTCTCCTCTCCACTCTGTTCCAGGATAGTCTCTCCACTCGCCTAGTTTGAACTGTACCTGTCTGTTGCTGTCTCCCAAATAAATACTGCAGCCTAGACCCTTCCCCAAGCTTCCGCTGTGTATATCTGCCCGCTAGTCATCCCCACCTGGATGTCCTTGGAGCACTTCAGCTCAACAGCACAAAAACAGTTTTATTGCCTTCCTTCTAAGTCCACTCTTCCGCCTGCTGCCATTCCTCCTACTCCTGTAGACAGAAATTTAGAGTTCCTGTCGATCCTCCGCATTCAGTTGTTTGACAAGCTCTTCTTGAATGAGCCTTATAAATGCTCTTCTCTTTACTGTTCCCACTATCCTGGTCAGGCCACCATCATTTCTTGCCCGAATTACTGCAATTGCATCCTAGCTCATTTCCCTACGTACAGGAATATCCTTCCTTGATCTGTTCTGCACCTTGAGCGTTCTATTTGAAACATGAACCGTCTTTATCCAACGCTTTGCGGTTGTCCATCACTTAGAGCAGGAGCCCTCGCCTTTCAGTATGGCACACGAGGGCCCTGTGTCCAGCAGCTGCCTGTCACAGGGCTGTTTCTTCAGTGACTTTGCAACTCACTCTCTGGCACAGCAGAACTGCCTGTGCCATGGACTGTGTTTTGCTCTTCCTCACTTTAGGCAACCAAGACATTTTCTTGCTTGTAACGTGAGATTTATGAACTATGGAGGAGGCTTTCCAAATGCATGAGGTTTGGTAATATGCTTTTTATAAGCCGTTTAGCTTCTAGGTGAGGAGGAAGTCACATGGAGAGAAATGATTGCCCTATTTGTAGAGGGGCTACATGGAGCCGTGGCTCTGAGCCCAAGCACAGGTGTATCTGAAGTGAGATGGAAATTAATTCCACTCCCATATTCCTTTCCTGGGGACATGGGAACAGCGTGCTAAGGAATGTACTCACACTTCGTGGGAGGAATTTGGTGGTTTTAATGTTTAATCAAGATTCAAATAAACGCTGGATCAAGAGCAGAGAACCCTGGTCTAGCCCATTTTGAAGTTAGAGCTCTGACAAGGATATGGCCACAGAGGGAGCAACAAGGCCAAGTATTAACACCAAGACGGTAAATCTTACAATTTCCAACCAATTCTCCAGGTTCTCCCCAAAACCGTCTCCCCTTCTTCCACTGTCTCCTGAGCTCCACAGAGTCTCCTTCCATGATCTTTGGTGTTTCCATACCATTTTAAGAGTGAGACAAGGAACTTTTAAAGCACAAATGCATTTTCATCTGATTTGAAGCAGGCCTGACTTCAGACTTCCACGGCCTTGCTAGCCTTTCTCTGAAAAAAGAGAGTCTTGTGCCATCTTGTGGTGGAGGGCTGTCACAACAACAGTTATGCACCCACAGCATCCCGCCCAGTCCAGCACAGTCCAGCACCGGGGTTCCTGGGTGTAAAGCTCTAGAAAGGGTTTTGGTTCAGGGGCAACAGCAATCCGAGGATGCACCTTGGAGAGGCACTAGGGGCTGAACTAGTCATTAATAGCATTGGGTTATGGTCTAAAGGCATTTGTCCTGGTCTCTCACCCGTGTGATTTCATCTCTAGGTGCCATCTCCCCCGGGTTAATAAATGACTTCTGATTCGTGGTGTTTCTTTATTTTTTAAAAAAAGACCTTGCACAGTGGCAAGAACACCAGAATGAACACTAAGACCCTTGGTGTCCAATCACCCTTCTGCCACAGACAGGTGAGCTAGCAACAGAATAGAATAGAAAGGGCACTGGCTTAGGGCCAGGAGGTTCCTGCCCAAGTGCTGCTACAAAGTAGTGTGTTGCCTTAGGGCAGTAGTCGGCAAACTCATTAGTCAACAGAGTGGCAAACGGTGGCTCGGGAGCCGCATGTGGCTCACCACTGCCTTAGGGAAACACTGAGTACTTTCCTGGTGCCAAGTGCTGTCCAAGGTACTTCTCATGTCTCTTCAGTTTCTCCCAGCCAACCTTCAGGAAGGTGGCTCTGTACGTGAGGAAACTGAGGCTCAGCAAGGGGGAGTGAGCTGTCCAAGGTCTGTCCAAGGTCACAGACCCAGAGAGGGATGAGTCATGGTCTGATACAAGATCTGACTCCAAAGCATATAGTCCTTCTTTTTCTAAATGTACATAATTTTATAATGTTTTATTCTGTGGATGTTCGAGTGGTGGTGGAAGGGCAGGATAGGGGCGTTCACACCCAGGCTAGATGGCTTGAATGTATTGGGTCGCTAGATGATCAGACAAGCTGTCTCCACCTAAGTGCTTTTGAATTCTTTGTGTGTTCTCATTTTTCCTCTCATCTCACGTTGTTTATAAAGGCATCTTAAGAGATGAAAGTACCTAAGCTTGAGAACTCATGTTCTTTGATTTCTGAACATAAAAGATACAACCTAGAGAGAGAACCCTGACTGGGGATTAATAGGAACATGAAGTCCTTTCCAGGAAGGACAAGACACCCTACTGGCCATTTATGCTGAACTCCCCTTAGGGCTGTTGCTGCTAGGTTTCACCTGATGCACCACCTCCTTGCGATGTTTATTATTGTCCTCATTTGGTCTCTGAGGGAACTCAAGTATATGGAGAGTCTAAGAAACATGTTCGAGTTCACAGAACTACGATTCAAACACAGTCCTTTTTATTTTATTTTTTTAAATATATTTTATTGATTTTTTACATGAAGGAAGGGAAAGGGATAGAGAGTTAGAAACATTGATGAGAGAGAAACACCCATCAGCTGCCTCCTGCACACCCTCTACTGGGGATGTGCCCACAACCAAATCAAAGCTAGGATCCTTCAGTCCACAGGCCAACGCTCTATCCACTGAGGCAAACCAATTAGGGCAACAGAGTCCTTTTTAAAAACAACTTTAATTAAGTATAATTAACATACAGTGGAGCTCACCTGCAGTAAAATCCGGTAAATTTTGACAGGGGTAAAAGGATAAAACCATCACTACAATCAAGATAATTGAACATATCCATTATCTCCACAGATTTCCTCATTTCTTTGGGGACCCTTCCACCTTCCCCACCCCCAGCTTTCTCTCCACTCCTACACTGCCATCCCCTGGCAACCATTGATCTGCTTTCTGTATTCTTAACTTTAATTTTATACAATTTTATATAAATGGAATATTTATATGTCATGTACATGCACTTCTTTTGTTCTGGTTTTGTTCATTCAGCATATGTATCTTGAGATCCGTTCATGTTGCTGTGTGTATCACTAGTTCGTTCTCCTTTATTCTCAAGGAATATTCCTTTATATGGATAAACCACAATTTATTTATCCCCTGATGGTAGATACTTGGGTTATTTCTCTTTGGGGTTATTATGAATAAAACTGCTGTGAACATTTATGCCCAAGTTTTTGTAATGGACATGGGCTTTCATTTATCCTAGGTAAATACCTAGAAATGGAATATCTGTGATAAAGATAGGTATGTTTTTAACTTTTTAAGAAATAGCTAAACTGTTTCTGAAGTGCTTGTACATATCAGCAGTGTATGAGACTTCCAGCATCCTTGTCAACACTTGGTACGGTCAGTCTTTCCCATTTTACACATGTGTATAGGTCTGTAATACTATCTCGTTGTGGTTTCACATTATAGTTTCTAATGATAATGTTAAGTGTCTTTTCATGAACTTATTAACCATTCATACATCTTCTTTAGTTATGTGTCTGTTTAACTCTTTTGCCCATTTTAAAAATTGGGTTGTTTGCCGAAACCGGTTTGGCTCAGTGGATAGAGCATCGGAAGGGTCCCGGGTTTGATTCCGGTCAAGGGCATGTACTTGGTTGCAGGCACATCCCCAGTGAGGTCGTGCAGGAGGCAGCTGATCAATGTCTCTCTCTCATCGATGTTTCTGACTTTCTATCCCTCTCCCTTTCTCTCTGTAAAAAATCAATAAAATATATAAAAATTGGGTTGTTTGCTGATTATTGAATATTGTGAGTTTTTTATATATTTTGGATATGATTATTTTTCAAATATATGATTTTTCAAATGTTTTTCACATTCTATAGATTGTTTTTTAGTCTCTGAATGTCTTTTGAAGAGTAGCCCTTGCCTGTTTTGCTCAGTGGATAGAGCCTTGGCTTGCAGAAGAAAGGTCCTGGGTTCAATTCTGATCAAGGGTACCTACCTTGGTTGTAGGCTCCTCCCCACCCTGGGCCTTCATTGGGGTTCATGTAGGATGCAACCAATCAATGTGGTGCTCTCTCATCAATATTTCTTTCTGTCTTTCCCTCTCTCTTCCACTCTCTATAAAAATCAATGGAAAAAATATCCTGTGAGGTTTTTTTAAAAAAAGGTAGAAGTTTTAAATTTGATGAAGTCACAAAAGTTCTAGAGGTTTTATAGTTCAGATCTTTACTTTTAGGCCTATGATTTATTTTGGTTATTATGATTTTTTTAACCAAAAATTATATGAGATATATATTGAGGTTCTTTTTATTTACCCACCTTTCTTTTCTTTTTTTGCAAATAGATTGATATTTAATTATTCTAGCATCGCTTGTTGAAAAGACTACCTTTTCTCTACTGAATTTCCTTTGCACCTTTCTTGACTATCTATTGGCCAGGTATGTGTAACTCTATTTTCATAATCTCTATTCTGTTTCACTGATCTGTTTGTTATCTTGATCCCAATACAATACTGTCAATCATTATCCTATATAATAAAGATTGCAAATTGACCATCATGCCCTCACAAGATGGCTGCCTATGATCAGGCCGGCAGAGGGGTTAATGAGGGATGACCAAACAACTGAACAAGCAGGCTGCATGGGGTGACCAGGCCAGTAGGGGTGTTAGTGAGGGACAATCAAACAACTGAACTGCAGGCTGTATGGGGTGATCAGGCTGGCAGGGGGGCCATGAGGGGCGACCAGGCCATCAGGGGGGGAAGCAGTTGGGGGCGACCAGACTGGTGGGGGGGGCAGTAAGAGGTAACCATGTCAACGAGGTGGGGAAAGTTAGGGCAACCAGGCTGACAGAGAGGGCAGTTGGGGGCAATCTGGACAGTAGGAGGGAACAAATAGACTGGCAAGGGAGACAGTTAGGGGCAATCAGGTCAGCACGCAGTGACCAAGCCTAAGTGGCCAAATGACCAGTAAGGGTCAATCAGGTCAACAGGTGGGGGCCAGTTAGGGGTGACCAGGCAAACAAGCAAATGAATGATTAGGAGCCAGGATGGTGAGATGGATGTCTGACTGTCAGTTTAGGCTCAATCCTTGGGATCAGGCCTAAACCGGCAGTCAGACATCTCCCAAGGTGTCTCAGATTAGAGAGGGTGCAGGCTGGGCTGAGGAGACTCCCTCCCCATGTGCAAATTTTGTGCACCAGGCCTCTAGTAGCTTTACAGTAAGTCTTGGAATCAGGTCATTTAAGGCCTTCAGTTTTGTTCTTTTTTAAAGTTGTTTCGACTCTTTTTGGTCTTTTGCATTTCCCTACCAATTTTAGAATCTCCTTTTCAATTTTTATAAAAAAGGACACTTGAGATTTTCTTTAGGATTGCATTGACTGTAAAACTCACCTCATTTTTATTTTATTTTATTTTTATTACCATTTGTCAGGAGTTGTAGTCCATTGTTTCCTAGTGTTTATATTTTGAAAACCACTGTTTCATTTTTTTGTAGGTTTTTATTTTGGCTATTTCAGACAGGAATTGTAAACCTAGTCTTCTTATTCCATCTTCTCTAGAAATGGTAGAACAACAAACCAAGGCTTTTGACCCCCAAGTCCTATGTTCTTTCCAGAAGAAGCCTGATATAAGAGACGGTGGAGGTAGTCCCTCCTTAAAATATATACATAAAAAATTGTTTTACTCCTGTTTCTGCTTTCAGTAAATGCTTAAAACCCTGTACCCCATAAACACTCCCTGACAAGACTGGGTCACTACACATCAGTTCTTAAGTTTCCAAGTTTTGATTCTCATATATTCCATTTATTACTTTTATCCAATTTTTTTTAATTATGGAAAATCACAAAAAACCTGATTTGGTGGCAAATGTATTCATTTGGAGAAGATGGAGAGCTGCTGTGTCCTCTGAAATTTGTTAGTTACGTGATTTCCTGGTATGGAGGACATAGCCATTTAGTGTGTATATACATAAAAGCCTAAGTGACCAAATGACCAGACAACCAGTCACTGTGATGCATACTGACCACAGTGGGAGTGCCACTCAGCAATCTTACTGAGCAGCAGTGGCAGGTGCAGCAGAGCTGGGGTAAGTGGGAGCAGCTCAGTGCCTGGCCTGGGCTCAGGCTCCTCTTCAGTCTCCTGCAACTTTGCCCACTACTATATCCTCTGAAGGGTCCCAGATTGAGAGAGGGTGCAGGCCAGGCTGAGGGACCCCACTGCTGCATGAATCTGTGCACTGGGCCTCTAGTATCCTAATATATAGATTAGGATTAGGATTATATATATCCTAATATATAAAAACCCAGGATCCTAATATATAAAAACCCAGGATCCATAAATGTCCAAAACAACCGAAGGCTTGACCCACCAGAAGTCAGTCCTGCAGTCAGTTCTGGGCTGCCATGGTGTGGGTGCAGCGACCCAGCACTGACTGCTGAGGGGGCTACAAATCAGACCTGGAAAGAGGCCTGAAGAGAGAGGCAGTGCCTGATCTGCAGCTTCCATGCAGCATTGCCTCTCTCTCTTTCTCTCTGGGCTTTGCCAGCAGTCACACCTTTGTTTCTCTCTGGGCCTCAATGGGGGCTGCTGATCAGCCCCACCTCTCTGATTAGGCCCAGAGATATGCCTGGAGATGCTGACTGGCATAGAAACCGACCAATCAGAACCAAATCTGGGTGAACTGTGTGGAGCCAATGGCTACCTAGGAGGCAGAACTTTTGATGCTGACTGGCATAGAAACCGACCAATCTGAATCAAATTGGCCTGCAGAGGAGGGTAGTTGGGGGCCAGATCAGGCCAGCAGGGGAGGGAAGTTAGGGTTGACAGGCAGGCAGAGGCAGTTAGGGGCAATCTGGCCAGCAGGGGAAAGCATTTAGGGGCAAGATCAGGTTGGCAGGGGAGGGCCATTAGGGACAAGATCAGGCCAGCAGTGGAGGGCTGTTGTGAGCAACCAGGCTGGCAGGGGAGGGCAGTTGGAGGCAAAATCAGGCCAGCAAGGAAGACCTTTGGAGGTGAGATCAGGCTATCAGGGAAGGGCAGTTAGAGAAGATCAGGTAGGCAGGCAGAGGCAGTTAGGGATGATCAGGTAGGCAGGCAGGTGAGCGTTTAAGAGCCAGTGGTCTCAGATTGCAAGAGGGATGTCCAACTGCCGGGTTAGGCTTGATCCAGATCAGGCCTAAACCGGCAGTTGGACATCCCCCAAAGGGTCCCCAATTGGAGAGGATGCAGACTAGGCTGAGGGAACACCCCCCTCTCTGTGCATGAATTTTGTGCACCAGGCCACTAGTATATATATAAAAGACAAGCTCTTCTGATAAATCTCATCTCTTCTCCAAATGGAAAGTAAAATCCAGGGCAGTGGGGTGGTTGTACACAGAAGCCCTAATGATCTACCATATGTACTTGTCTTCATTAACTTTTTGGAAATGAACCTGTTGGGAAAGCTAATATAATGTCATCCATTATAGAAGAAAAACAAAAAATTTATCATTAATGTGAATGTGCTGGTGCCAAGGCAAAAGTAATGAAAAATGCCTTATGACTATTCCTTCCTTCAAAGCAGCCCTTTAATTAAGATTTCTCCCACCTGCAAAACTAATTTCATGTGAAGCATTTCAATTTACACTTCCAGAAAGTAACCCTTTTGCATTACAGGAAATTTATGTTTATTATCCGGGAAGGAAACAAGGCCTAAAGGCACAGGGAGATAACTCAGCATGGTGTGAACAGCAACATTTTCAATTCCTTGGACTAAATGTAGTCTTACTGAGTTTTCACATCCACAGTCAGCCTAAGAAATATTGCTGGAGGTTATGAGGCTGGCTGTGGGTTTTATCCCCCCTTGAACATATTGATGAAAATAGAAGACTGAAAACCAGTAATGCTTCCAGTTGCCGGCTTCCGTGAAGATGGGACCCCATAAATGCGATAACCACTCAGATTATTAATTATTCACCCCGACAGCCAGTGATCACTAGAACATATAGTACTGACCCAGCTGCTCAGCTCTCTCAGAAATGACTTAATTGCACAGTCAGAACAGCTGCTAGCGCCAGCCAAAGACACAGCGAAAACAAAAGGGGGGTGGAGGACAGTTTAAGGAGAAACAAGGCAGGATTAATTTGTGGTCTAACTCATTAAGATCGCCTGCTGTCATCCTCTGCTGAGCCGCCGAGCAGAGCCTTCATTTTAGCAAATGATCACCGCCCTCCAGTTACATTTATTAGTTCTCTTGATTTTGCAAAAAAATCATAACAACCCACAGGAGTCATTTAAAGTGCCGGGAGCATATAATTCTTTCAAAGTGGGAAAAGCTTTGAAAGGAGACCAGGGATGGTCCACAGGGGTATAGCCCTTCTCTCTGGTGGGGTAAATCTCCCCTTAGAAGTGGCTACATAATGCCCATGGCACCTCTCACAACCCTTCCATTCTCCCCTCTTCCTTTTCCTTTCTCTCCTCTTCCCATCTTTCCTTTTCTCATCCCTTGTCATCCTCTGGCCGCTGGAGTAAACTGGATGGGGTATTAGGGACATGGATCTGTAGCTGATGTCACTACACTTATCAAGCAGTCTGCATGCATTTAATCCTCCAAATCACCTTAAAGGAGGCATTTCTCCCCATTTCACAGTTAGAGCAATTGAAGCTTAGACAGGTTGTATACTTTATCTAAGACCATTATACTGGTTCTCAAGCAATTTCTTTCTGTTTCAAAACCACTCTTCTGTGCTCTCTGAGATAGGGACTCTGCAAACCACCTTTCTGCTTTGTCAGGGGCTCTTTGTTGGCTAGAGATTCGTGAAGGTTGGGGAAGGTGCCTTGTCCTATTTGCCTCCTGGTACCATCACTATCCCCCCAGCAGTGTTGTGTCACCTCAGCAACAGCAGCTTTCCACATTCCAGAACTAGCACCTCAGCCAGCACCCCCTCCCCAGAGGTCCGGGTCCCAGTTATAAAGGGCCCTGCTCGGAGCTCCAGGTTCTGAGCTCCTCCTCTGGTCTTTGTTTCCACTTGTTCAGGGGCAGTAGCCACTTCCCAAAGTTACTATCTCTCTGGTGGCCCAGTGACCCCTTTTTACCCTTTTGGGCCTCTAATATTTATTCTCCTAAATTATCTTCTTAAATACTTTTCTGTTAAAATGACTGGTTTGGTTCTGACTAATAGACACAGGAGCAATGGGATTCAAAAGCAAGTCTGTTTGACTCCAAGTCTAGAGCCTTAGTCCTCTTCTGTGCCGCTCCCCCACCCCATCTGCAGCCTGCTGACAAAGATGCTTTGCTTGACCAGACTTTACTCACGCTTCTGAGCCTTCTCCTGGGCGCATCTGTGCTCTGCCTTGAAAATCAAGTTTAAGCAAGAACCTTGCTAGGTCAGTTTAACCAGAACCCCACCCTCAATAACTAATCAGGTTCCTCCTCCCCCACCTTCCCCAGGTGGTGTTGGCCTGTCTTCAGCAAGAATCCTCTTAGATCGATTTAGCCAGAACCCCCTTCTACCCCTAACCCCTGATGTTTCCTCTTAGTAACTTCCCATCCTCTACTCTTCCCCCACCCCCTTAGCTATAAATTCCCACTCATCCTCGCTGCATTGGAAGCTGAGCCCACACTCTGTCCCCCATGGCAAGTTTCCATGGCAGTAGTTCCCATACCTTCACAATGGCCTTGAATAGTCAGCCTTACCAATTTAACAAGTGCCATGAAATATATATATTTTTTTAAAACACAGACACGCGAATAATACTTTCAATTAACTGTAATTGAGAACTCTAGTTGTAGTCTTCAGTACATTTCTTGGGGTAAGATCTAAACATTGTTGTATTGATAACTGAAGTTTCCACCCACTATTAAATGGTTTGGAAAGCACCTGGCATCATATAAGCAAATCTAAAATCCTCAGCTAAGTAAAGTATGAACTCTGATGAATCGATTCCTAAAAAAATCAAAGAAATGACACATTTGCAAGTCATAGGATTAAGGAGAATTTAACAGCCCTCTGAGTTTGAATAGGAAGAAATCTTATTTCTCTAAAAGCAGAACTTATATTTTTGACCTTGTCTTGCCGGTCATTTCATTATGCAGAGGAAGAGGAAGAAACAAAAGAAACTGCTCTCCTAGATTTCATTCTGCCCTCCCAGGAAGAACTGGCTATTGAAGCAGAAGAACAGGGACCCCAAGGGCGGGGAATTTGGGAGTGTCTGTCACAAGGGGGATTAAAATGACTAAGAGAAACCATTCTAAAGAGCCTCTGACAGGGGTTCTGAATGCCAGTACACAGTTCTCGGAAGTGTAGTCTAATCCTATAACCAGGCACTCTGAAAAAGAAACCGATATAAAGAACTGCAGGATCTCAAAAATAAAATCCTGAGATACAAGAGGGTGGCTCTTGATAAGGAGGGAAAGGGATTGGCCTCCAAAAATGCCAGTGTGACTGCACAGTGAGCAGTTGAATGAGTTTAACTCTCCAAAGCTAGGCAAACGATGGAGGAAGTGCATAGCTTGTGACCTGTGGGTGCCTCTGTTTCAGAACTATCTAGCAATGAACAATCCAGCTTGCTGCCTTGCAGATACTTGCAGATGGACAGTACACAAATCAATAAATAAACCAATACATGTATGAAAGATGACAGGTAAGTACAATGTGGTGAACTCATTAAAACTGATGATATTCTACCATTTCTGACTTTCAAAAGTGGCAATTGCATGTGGTGCAATCTATTGTATTTTGGGGAGGGTGAGATTTTACAGGAGTAGTGAGAAGAGGCCTCTCAGAGAAGGTGGCATAGGATCAGCAACTGGTGGACAGTGGGGGAATGAGCCATGTAAAAATTCTGGGAAGAGTGTTCCAGATTTGGGAGAAAGTATGTTTCAAGACTGTGGGGTGGGAATGCTGGATGTACGTTAGCAACATGTGGAAGCCCAGTGTGGATCCAGCAGAGGTCTGAGGGCAGGGAACAGTGAGAGAGAAGATGAGAGTGGCGACAGATCACAGGGAGCCTTCCATGACATGCAGGTCATGACAAACTCTTGGAGCTTTCATATGGGAATAAAGAAGAAGCTCTTAGAGGTCTGAGAACAGAGGTGATGTGATTAATATTTTTAAGGATCAATCTTGGGACCGCTACAGAGATTAGACAGTAGAGAGGTAGGATGAAAGCAGGACACCCATTAGGAGGCCATGGCCGGAAGAGCTGGCGGTGACAGGGAAGGTGGTTAGCCAGGAAGGAGGTGAGGAGTGGTAGGCTTTCGGGTGTATTTTGAAGTTAAAAGTGACAATGTCTACAGATTAAATTAGACATAATAGCTGAGAATAAGGGGTAGAAGATCATAATAAGAATTCAGGCCTGAGCTACTGAATAAATGGTCTAAGTACAAAATTGCAGGGCATTCCAATAGTTATCCAAGAGGAGCTGTCAGTGGGGGCAGAGGGGAGACATATAAATTATGCCTCCACATCCCGGTTCTTGCAAGGCCCTATTTGAAAGAGGGACCTTTCAGAGGCATAGGGGAAGCTGGAGGAGGATGCATAGGAGAGTCCTCAGGCAGTATGCATTCAAATAAATACGATGCTCAACTCCAGAGAATCCCTCCCTCCAGAAGAATGAGCCCTGGGCTACCACTGCCCACTCCTACTGACATGGTCAGCTCTACAAACCAAGCATAGCAGGTCTGTCACCCAGATATATCAAAGGTGGAAAAAACTCTGGCCTGTCAGATGGTATGCATGTGTCATCTCATAATAATTTTTGCATGAATTGCCTTCAATGTTCTATTTCTTCCCTGGTTGTATATGAGAGCTATAAATTCATCAATAAAATGACAGATCTCAGTAGGATTTAGATAACTAGGGGATAGTATTACCAGGTGTTCTTGAGGGGAAAAAAAACACTGGACTTTAAATAATTAAGCCAAAATGATCGTATTAATTAACTTATATCCTTAATCACTAATTTCATTTTTTAAATTTCCCCTGACTTTTGGGGGAGAATTGTCTTGGTCTCAGAAGCAGACTTTAGTGATCAAAGGGTTTGAAAATCCACCAGAGATAATGAGTCAAAGATATTTAAATGGAAGGGAACATGCCAGCAATTATTAGGTAATTGAAAGTTTTTCCCATGTTGGCCCGTGGTTGGCGCTTGGCCTGCTGGGTTATGAAGTGGGCAGGGAGAGGAGCTGCTTTGTTCTCTCCTTTCTTTAGCAGTACTGATTAAATAATTTTAAAGTTTTGATTGAATTAAAAATAAAATAATCTAACAGAATTAAAAACCTGTTAAGCTTCAGTAGAAGAATTTTCTTTTTTAAAAAAAATTTAGATATAAGTAGCTTATAACATTGTATTAGTTTTAAGTGTATGACATAATGATTTGGTACATGTACTGATTGCAAACTGATTACCACAATGAGGATAGTCTCCATCCATCACCACATAGTTACAGAATTAATATTTCTTGTGATGAGAACATTTAAGATTTACTCTCTTGGCAACTTGAAAATATAAAGTAGAATATTAATTATAGTCACCATGCTTATAATCCCAGGACTTATTTATCTTATAACTGGAAGTTTGCACCTTTTAATCATCATTACTCCCTTCACTCACCCCTTACCCCCTACCTATAGCAACAACCAATCTGCTCTCTTTATCTGTGAGTTCAGGTATTATATTTTTTTGTTTTAGATTCCACATGTAAATGAGATTATATTCTATTTGTCTTTCTCTGCTGACTATTCATATCATTGCAAATGACAGAATTTCCTTATTTTTTATGGCTGAATTATATTTTTATCATGTATACATGAATATCTGTATCTTTACATCTCACATTTAAAAAAATATTTTTATTGATTTCAGAGAGGAAGAAAGAGGGAAAGAGAGATAGAAACATCAATGATGAGAGAGAATCATTGATTGGATCCCCACTGGGGATCGAGCCCACAACCCAGGCATATGCCCTTGACTGGAATCAAACCTAGGACCCTTCAGTCTGCAGGCCAATGCTCTATCCACTGAGCCAAACAAGGTAGGTCTACAATTTTAATCCATTTTTCCGTCAATGAACATATAGGCAATTTTCCCATCTTGGCTGTTGGAAATAATGCAGCTGAGAGCATGAGGATGCTGATATCACTTTGACAAACTGATTTCTTTTCCTTCAAGTATGCCCCCAGAAGTCAGACTGCTGGATCATATGGTAGTTCTATTTTTAAATCTTGAGGCATTATCATACTGTTTATCATACTGGCTGAATATATTTATATTCCCTCCAAAAATGTACAAGGGTTCCTCTTTTTCCCCATTCTCCCCAACACTTGTTATCACTTTTTTTTTTCTAATAGCCATTCAAACAGATGTGAGGTGATTTCACTATGGTTTTGATTTGCATTTTCCTGATGCTCAGTGATGTTGAACATCTTTCCATGTACCAGTTAGCTATTTGTAAGTCTCTGAAATTTTTTTTTAAAAAGTCTATTCAGATCCTCTGCTCATTTTAATTAGATTATTTTATTCCTACTGAGTTTATGAGTTATTTGTATACTTAGGATATTATTTGCAAGTATTTCCCCCCATTTCCTAAATTGCCTTTTCATTTTGTTGGTGTTTCCTTTTCTGTACTGAAGCTTTTTAATTTGATGGAATCCCAATTGTTTATTTTTATTTTTTGCCTTCGCTTTTGATGTCAAATCCAAAGAGACTGTTGCCAAGACTCATGTCAAGAAGTTTACTGCCTGTGTTTTCTTCTGGGATTTTTATGGTTTCAGGTCTTATGTTCAAGTCTTTAATCCATTTTGACTAGATTTTTGTTTATGATGAAAAAATAACAGCCTAGTTTTATTCTTTTGCATGTTGCTGTCTGGTTTTCTCAACATCATTTATTGAAGAAACTTTTTCCCATTGCATATTCTTCACTCCTTTTTCATAAATTAATTGACCATACGTGCATATGTTTATTTCTGTGCTCTCTATGAGGTATTTTCTAAGATAAATCCATGTGAAATTAGGCATATATTTCTACTGGCAAAATTTATTGGTAGTAGCTATACAATTCCCACAGAATGCAAAATGAGGGTTGGGAGGTATATTATCTTGGTACAGAAAATGTGGATACTGCCTGGCCTTTGTGCTCAGTTGGTTAAGCATTGTCCCATGCACCAAGAGGTCGCTGATTTGATTCCAGGTAGGGGCACTTGCCCAGGTTGCAGGCTTGATCTCTAGTGGGGGACGTGCAGAAGGCAACCAATTAATGATTCTCTCTCACTGATCTTTCTCTTTTTTCCTCTCCCTTCCTCAAAAAACAAAACAAAAAAAACACACACCCGTATTTAAAACAAGAAAATGTGGGCACCTCCATTGAAACATTGACACTCTAACTTGCTTAGTTAAAACCCATAAAAATATCTGAGACTATTAAAAAATGGGTGAAATCATTTATGAAAAATAAAGAACATTATAACTTGATGAATAAAAAGATAAATACAGAGGCAGTAAAGCACCAAACAGACTGTCAAATTACAGTGGGAAAGCTGGGGAGTGTTTGGGAGAGAGGGAAATAGATCAACCCAAGGACTTGTATGCATGCATATAAGCACACCTATAGACACAAGACACTGGAGGGGTGGGATGAGGGCATGCGACAGGGGATAAGGGAGACTGGGGGAGGGTCATTGAAGGGGGAAAAAGGAAATATGTGCTCTAATATATGTAATACTTTAAATAATAAAAACTTTAAAATATTAAATAAAGAAAGAAACAGAAAAATAATGGCTGAAAATTGTATGCAAAAATATTTTATAAAAATTGAACTATTATAATATGGATGTGCTTGAATCTTCTGCACATTTTTTTATAATTGATATTTATGGACAGCCCACATTGTAAAAGCTTACATAGAACTAACTAGGTAATGTTTCTGAGTAAGAAAGTAACCTTGTATTCTGTAATCATGTATGCATCTTATAATCTTGTATATATATATCAATAATAAGTATTGATATGCATTTTAATCATATTTCAAATTAACCAAATTAAAGCAATAAAATTAAAGTTAAATATTTACCAGAAACCCTTCAAAAGCTAAAATATCTGCCAAAAATCAATCTGAGCATACTTGTTTTGCCTAACAGGTTATACTTCTACATTTAACATTTCTGAAGAATTTAACATTTAACATTTCCTTTATTTTATATCTTTTGAGCCAATACAACCGATCATTAAAATAAAATAAAAATACTTATTAAAAAGAAGGCCAAAGGATGATTTAGCACAAGCCCAAAAATAAAATGAAAGAATGTTACCCTAAACTTCATATGTTATAAAGACTACAGGGGTCATAGCAAGGAGCAGGAAGAAGTCTTTACACAGCAAGGAAAATAAATTTTAAAAGAAATAGGAAAAAAAACACCATCAGATTTTTAAAATATAGAATAGAGAATTGATATCTCACAAAAAATGATATCCAAATGGCCATGCAATATATGAAAAGTTTTTAAGTTGCATTTGTCCTAAGAAAAGTGCATATTGTAATACCACTATATACCACTAGTATTGACTATAGTGTTAGTGATAATGTGGATAAATATCTAGTGTTAGTGATGATGGAGATAAAATGGAATCTTTGGCATTACTGATGGGTTTGTATATTGGCACAACCACTTTGGAAATCTATTTGGCATTCTATTCTAAAGCTAAACATATGCACACTTTTGTCCCCATCTATAGCCTTTATTCCCTACTATGAAGATAAGGGGAAAGAAGAGAAGAAAACAATCATTATGAGTACCTTTTGGGGTTTAGACCAGACTCCCTGGGAGAATCTTTCTTGACCAAAGGACTGTAACATGCTATCGGAAGTGAATCTTTTGATAACTATAGAGTGGACTATCTTAATGGTATAAGTGTAAGCCATTATGATGGTGGAAAACATTCCCTTGATTTTCCTTTGGGAAATGCACTCACATTTGTGGACATTTATTTTGGTAAAATGACTACTTTTCAGCTCTAGGAGAGTGGCTTAAACCAATGAGCATCTTCCATATTCTCCTGTCACCGTGATTCATTCAGGGGTGAGTGTCTGACCTAAAGAGACAAAGTGAATATGAGCCAGGGCTTATAGAAAAGAGATCTGAAGATTGTGAAAATGGGCCTGATGATAAGGGAGAAGCCAACAACAGTTTGTTCAGAAAGTTTTCAGGAGGATACACACAAAACAGTTGCCTCTATGGAAGGGCGCTGGGAGTCTAGAGAAGGAGTAATACTTACTTTCCCTTGTGTGCGCATATGAACTGGTATTTTTTTGTTTGCTTTTTACTATGTATGTATGTCTTTTTCAATTCAAGAAAATAAGGTAAATTTTTAAGTTAACATGTGTTTACCAAACTTAGGGCTAGTTGCATTCAAATCACCTCCAAGAATAGACAAACAAACAAAACCAAATCACATCCAGGAACTAGTCAAAATTCCAGATTCTCCCTGGAGAATCTGACTCAGTCGGTCTGGGCCAGGACCCAAGAATCTATACCTTTTAAAGTTCTCCAGCTGATTCTGATAGCCAACCAGCCAGGACATCCTGTTTCCCAACCCTGGCTGCACACTGGAACACCCGGGAGAGCTTCTCAAAGTATGGATGACTGAGTCTTGCCCCAGAAGAATTGCATAAGGCTCTTGGGGGATCGTATTTTTAAAAAGCTCTTGGCTAAATTTTTTTAAGTTAAATAATATCAACTATTGGAGAAGACATAGAGCAGCTGGAAGTCCTATACATTGCTGGTAGGAATATAAGTTGATGCAGTCATCTTGAAAAATGTCTGGCAGCATCTACTAAGGCTAAGCATATGGCTTCCTTATGACCCAGTGCTTACACTCCTAGGTATATGCCCAAGAAAAATGGATAAATATGGCTTCAACAGACATGTCCAAGATAATTTATTCCCAGAAGCTTCATCCATAAGAGCCCCAAACTGGAAACAATCCAAATATCTATCAACAATAGAATAAACTGTGATGTACATTAGAATACTACAGAGCATATATGATATAAATTATATGTAATATAAAAGCATAAATAATAAGTACAACAACATCGATGAACCCACAAACATCATTCAGTAAAAGAAGCAGATCATAAGAGTGCATATTGTATGATCAAATTTATAGGAAGTTTAAGAACCAAGACATTTGTCCCAGGAATAGAAGTTAGAGCATGTTACCTCCAGGGAGGACCGCGTGGTACTAGAAATGTTTTATATCTTGACCTGATGGTGTATATAGCTAGGTGCCCTGTAAAAAGTCAGCAAGCTTTATACTAAGATCAGTGCACTTCACTGAATGTATGCCCTATTTTAATAAAAAGCAAAAGTGAAAACAAACAGGGAGAAATGTCCCTATCAGGACTAAAACCGCTGTTTTATAGCCTCCAGCTTCAAGTGGCATTTAACAAACAGGTCATACTCTGCTTTGTTAATGGTCTGTACCTCTGCTCCCTTCTTTCAGTTGATTCCACTGAAATTTGCCTTCTCATGGGTTTACCACACACACACACACCACCCCGCCCCCTGCAGCCAGCCTGGGGGTGGGAGGTTATGGGAAGGAGTAAATTAAATGCTGTAAAACTACTTCTCTAAACCTCTATTTTGAATTGTAAGAATTCCTTATACAATGACACCACTGGAAAAGATAACAAATCCAAAATTCATCTGGGTATTTTCTAGTCCTGTGATATTTCCTAAGCTGCAGTATGGATGAGTTGCTTTTTAAATTCTGTGCAGTAAAGAGGTTTCTTAGCAGCCTAGGCTGAAAGTACAATTTATCTCAAAATATCTGTTCCAGCCTTCAAATTCTGCTCACAGCTATCTGACTAGGAAGCCAATTACATTAACAGCATTACAGCTCCAGTTCCATCTCAGGAGGGAACTAGTGCAGAGCTGCCATTCTTCGTCCAAGGCTGGCCGAGGCGTCTCCACAGCGCCAGCATCTGAAATGAAAACAAGAAGCCACATTCTACCTTCAAATTGAAATGCCCATCCAGTTTCTGGTATGAACAGAAATCCTGTTCAAGATGGGAATTATAACATTCTTGAGGCTCCCCCTATTTAAAGCTGGCTGTATCACAGACCCTACAAAATACCCTTTTCCTTATTTTAGCAATAAACATTGTAAGCTACTTTCTGTAAAGCACTGTGGTCAGAATACAAAGCAAGGCCCAGGCTTTCTCTTGATGTGGTGTATCAGGAGAACACATGCAATGTGCAAATGTAAACATACTATGGTACAAAGTCAAGGGTTAAAAAAACAACAATGTAGTTTAAACAAAGTGCCTTGAGGGTTCAGAGGTGGCTGAGATCACTTCAGATTGGGGGAAATAAAAGTCCCTCTAGCCAAGTCTCTGTCCCCTTTCTACATTTAACTAAAGAGCAGTTAGAGGGCAAGAATAATTATAAAGAAATTCAAGCCCTACTGGAACCTCTTGAAGAGTTTCAAAGGGAACACGAGAGATTAGCTATAGTTAACTCTATCTCCCCTCCATTTGCCTCTATTTCCCACATACTCTGCTTCCAAGAACCAAGCTAGCAAAAGGATGGAGAGAGGGAGAGACTGAGACAATCCTATGCTAATTACTCTTACGCTGTAAGATGGCTTATATCATTCCCTATCTTTGATTTTGTTGCTCCTTTTTTCTGTCTGCCCATTGAAACAATAAAAATACGAATATCTAGTACTTGGCTGATATAATGATATGATTACAGTAAAAAATAGTCTAACTATTTTGTCATCATTTAACTTGCACAACTACTCTGTGAGGGGTAGATGTAACTCGTGTCCATTTTGTAAATGAAGAAACCAAGGCACAGAGGAGTCAAAGTAGCTTGCCAGATTCACACAGCTGGTACATGGTAGAGCCAGAACCTGGATTTGTATCTGAGCCCATGCTTCATAACCTCCAAATTATATTCATAATCCAAGGCGCTGCTCCTCGAGAAAAGCTCCCATGGTGATAGGAGTTCACTCTCACTGTCCATACTCTCACTTAGCCTCAAAGTATCTCCTAATGTTAACATATCAACTTAAGCCAAAGCAATCTTGAATAAGAAGAACAAAGCAGGAGGCATTATGCTGCCTAATTTCAGAATATACAGCAAAACTACAGCAATTATAATACTATGATTCCAACATAAAAGCAGACATTTAGACCAAAGGAACAGAATGCATAGCCTAGAAATAAATCCATGCATATACAATCAATTGATCTTTGATAAGGTGCCAAGAATACACAATTGGGAAAGAATGGTCTCTCCAATAAATGCTACTGGGGAAACTGGATTTCCATATATAGAAGAATGAAATTGAACCCTTATCTTACACCATATACAAAAATCTACTCAAAATGGATTAAAAGACTTAAAACTATAAAACTACTAGGAGAAAACATAGAATAAAACTTCTTAAAATTGGTCTGGCCAATGAGTTTTTGGATGTGACCCTAAAAGCATAGGCAATAGAAGTAAAAATAGATAAATGGGACTGCATTAAAGTAAAAAGCTTTTGCACAACAAAGGAAGCAATAAAATGAGTGAAAAGATTGGGAGAAAAGATTTGCATATCAAATATCTGACACAGAGTTAATATCCAAAATATATAAAAAACTCAAATAACTCAAAATAAGAAAACAACCTGATTACAAAATGGCTCAAGGACATGAATAGAATTTCTCAAAAGAAGACCAACAATGGACACCAGGTATATGAAAGGTATTCAACATAACCAATCATCAGTGAAATGCAAATTAAAACTATAATGAAATAATACCTCATGCCTATTAGGATATCTACTGTCAACAAGACAAAAGATAAGTGTGGAGGATGTGGAGAAAAGAGAACCTTTGTACACTGTTGATGGAAATGTAAATTGGTACTGCCACTATGGAAAACAAAATGTTCCTAAAAAAATTACAAATTGAATTACTGTGAGATCCAGCAATCTCATTTTATTGCAGCAGCATTTATAATAGCCAAGATATAGGAACAACCTCAGTGTCCATTATGGAATGAATGGATAAAGACAATCTAACACACACACACACACACACACACACACACACACACCACACACACATACACACACACAGTGACTATTATTTATCCCTTAGTAAAAAAGGAAATATTTTCATTTGTGACAATGAACATGAGGATTTATGCTAAGTGAAATAAGCTAGACCCAGAAAGACAAATATTGTATCTCATACATCTAGAATCTAAAGGAGTTTCACTCTTAGAAGCAGAGAGTAGAATGGTGGTTCCCAGAGATCTAGGGGTGGAGACTTGGAAAATGCTGGCCAAAGGGTACAAGTTTCAGTATTACAGGATGAATAAGTTCTGGGAGATATAGTGCACAGCAGGATGAATATAGTTAATAACATTGTATTGAGTACTTGATATTTGCTCAGAGAGTAGATCTTAATTGTTCTTACCTTCCTTAGTCACTATGTGAAATGATGGATATGTTAATTAGCTTGACAGTGATAAACATTGCACGATGTCCACACATATCAAACATCACATGTTGCATCTTCAGTATATACAAGTATTGTTTGACAATTAGCCTCAGTAAAGCTGGAAAAAATATGGGTAAAATGAAAATGTTATTTATGTCTGTGTCATCTCCACATCTATCTATATATAAAAGCCTAAGCGATGCTATGATGTGCACTTGACCACCAGGGGGCAGACACTCAACACTGGTGGTCAGTGTGGTCCCACAGCCAACATCCTGGGCTGGTCAACCTCCTGTGGTTCCCCTCATCCCCCCAGACAGCCAGCACTAATTGCCCTGATCAGCTCATCAGGTCAGACTGAGGGATCCCATCCATGCACAAATTCATGCACCAGGCCTCTAGTCTATATTATAAGCTATTGAGGACAGATTGTGATTTCCAAAGTCCATTAGAATTTAATATTGTCAGGGTGCCTCAGCCAGCATATGAGCTCAATAAACATCTCATTCTCTTTTCCTATATCTCAGCCCCCCTTTCTCAATACCTAGCACAGTTCTAGATCCATACTTCATACTACAGAGACACTACTTGAAAACAATAAGAGCCCACAGTTACTCTACTACCACTTTCATCTCTCAGACTACACTTTGAATATTTTGTGCTACAAAAAAAAAAGAATAAATAATGGCAGGAAAAGCTTATTATAAAATGTCCAGATAAATTATGGCAGACTAATAGCAATAGCATCTGAACTAATGCAATGGTATGATTACACTAGCCTCTGAGTGAATATAAATCTTTTTTTCCCCTTCCTCTCTCTCTTTGTGAGAGCAATGATTAACCTGTTTGTGTAAGAAAGGAACTGGAAAAATAAGACTCGCAGCCACAGAATATGACTAATGGTCAGAGAGAGAGGATTGCAATACCCACAGAGGTCTGCACTCAGCTCCCAGTTCATTCCCGCAGCTCCGCTTCTCTCCCCTCCCTACATGGTCTGTGCTTGGAGCTTTGCATTCTGTTGTGTGTAGCAGGAGCTGCTGGATTTCCTGCACAGGCTCTGCACTGTAAATCATGCCGCTCAGGGCTGAGTGTGCTGTGTGCCATGATTGGAATTGCCAATATCCAGAATCCTGCAGAAAGCTTCTACTGTGGGCTTCTTCTTTGAATCAGAAAAGCGCTCTTATAAGAAAGGATACTTAAATATTGGGGTCCAAGGCTTGATAGGATAAAGTTGAAGCACTAAAAAATCAGGAAAACTGAACTTCAGATGATTTTGATGTGGAATTTCAACTTTACAGAAATAGGGATTCTGTTTCAGGGGGAGCACTTTCTGAAACTGACAAAGACAGCACTCTCCCCTAAAATATTCTTCATGTAATTGGTTAAGTTGAGGCATTTTGGTGCAAGGGTGATTCCATGGGGCTTACATGAATCGTTTCCTCTAACACCTGCTGCCTGGAACCTAAACCCGAGGCCTGGCCTAAGTCCTCTGTGCTCTGCATCAACTAAGAACTAGATCCACCATTAGCATTTTACTAATAATAGAGAACATTTATGAAGCACTTACTGAAGCCAGGCAATGCTCCAGCACTTTGTATCCACTCATTGAGTTCTTACAACAAAATATGATGTAGGATGTATGTCCCCATCTCCTAACTAATGCTTGAACAAATTGAGATTCAGAGGTATATAACTTGCTCAAGCTCAAGGGTAGGTAGGTGGTAGAGTTGGGATTTAAACATGGACAGATCCAGCCCTGGAGCCCACCCCTTAAACACTGTAGCTATTTTAAGTTAACATTGGGTAGAGATGGGGAGAATAAGGGGAAGAAACACATGGAAGAAATGAGAAGGCCCAGAGAATTAAAAATGGCCACAGGGCCCTTTCTGGCTTTCTCAGTGGTTAGAGCATTGGCCCGTGAGCATAAGGGTCTCTGGTTTGATTCCCAGTCAAGGGCTTGTACCTCAGTTGCAGGTTCCCTCTCTGCCCCAGGCAGGCTTGTGCAGGAGGCAACCAATAAAGATGTCTCTCTCACATCTCTCCTCTCTCTTTCTCTCTCTCTCTCTCTCTCTCTCTCTCTCTCTCTCTCTCTCTCTCTCCTACTCTCTCTAAAAATCAATGGAAAAAATATCCTTGGATGAGGATTAAAAAATAAATGAATAAAGATAAAGGTGATAATAGGATCTTAGCCACTCTTCCCTTCAAGAAATGGTGTATCCCTGGGCTAGCCCTGCAACTTGCTTTGACCAAGAGGATATGGCAGAAGTGAACTTGTGCAGGATTCAGGCCTAAGTTTTAAGAGGCACCATAGCTCTGCTTTCTCCTGATGGAAGCCAGATGTAAGGAAGTGTCACAGAGCAGGAAGAGGCTGTCCATCTGGTGCTACCGAGCCAAACACGAGACACGGAGAATTACAGTGGAGAAATATTGGCTCTTTCTTTTATGAATGCTGCCATCAGGAGAACAGGCAGCGAATACTCAAAAGCTTAAACTCCCTGATGGCATGTGGGTTACAGATTATATAGGACAAAATCACAAGACACCATGTGTTAGAGGTTGGAGGTCATGCTACAAGCTGATTGGTCAGAGGTGAGGTAAGGGTAATGAATCATGTCTTAAGGACAGCTCTGATGTCTATTCCTACATCTCTGTCTGGTTTCATGGGAAAGAAACCAGGGGGTCATTCTACTTTAGGGCTCAGGAAATAAAACAACTTAGGTCAGGATGTTGTCTTCAGCCTGCCATAGGTCCCAGCATGTGACGATTTGTCAGGTCTCAGCTACTGTCTTCTGCTGCCTCAGGGGTTGCTGATTAACCAGGGGAAAGGCTAGATTTCTGAGGGATATATATAACCCCCTCCCCACCCCCAGTCTCACACACACACAGACACACACACACACACACACATATATGGAGAGAGAGAGAGAGAGGAGAGAGAGAGAGAGAGAGAGAGAGAGAGAGAGAGAGAGAGAGAGAGAGAGGTGACTTCTAAAGCTAGGGCTTAAAACTCAATTTAATTAAAGTCATGAGGACCCTTGCTTTCAGAAGTCCAGATTGTCCCACTGGGGAGGAGGTCATGTGGAGATGCCTGAGGGAGAGATAGCTCTCAGAGGGAGGCATGTGGAGGAGCATGGAGGTGCCCCAAATGACAGCACAAAGCCCCAAGTCATCTTATTCTCTTTACCCACATCCACTACCTCGCTGATTTCAATAAGTCCTAGGGTGTTAAATACTATCTCTTTGTTGATGACTTGCACATGTATATCTTCAGAAGTCTCCCCTGACCTCTAGGCTTACTAGTAGATAAACAACTGCTTACTGAACATCTTAAATATCTAAATAAGCATCTCAGACTTCCATTTCCAGAACTAAAGTGTTCATCCCTTACTCCCAAAATGCCCTCTTCTCACAGTCTTGTCATTTCAAGAAATGGTAACTCTTTTCTTTCAGGCCAAAAACCAGGGCAACTCATTCATGCCTCTTCTCTCACATTTCATATCTTCATCCACGAATTCTAATTCTTTTAAATGTTTTCTAATTCTAATTATTTGTCACTATTCCTACTGTTTACCACCCATGTTCAAGTCACTGTGCTCTCATCAGCAAGAGCCTCCTAACTAGTCTCTGTGTTTCCACCTGGTCCTGAATGGTCTTTTCTTGACACCGTACCCAGAAGGTTTTTCGCATAGTCAGACCATGTTACTCCTCTGCTCACAATCCTCCAGTTCCTGCCACAGCCTGTGTGGCCTGGCCACAGTCTCTGTCCTTTGATCTCAGCTTTATGATTTCATCATACCACTTGTTCTTTTAAAAAATATATATTTTTATTGATCTCAGAGAGGAAGGAAGATGGAGAGAAAGATAGGAACATCAATAATGAGAGAGCTGAAACCAGTTTGGCTCAGTGGATAGAGCATTGGCCTGCGGACTGAAAGGTCCCAGGTTCGATTCTGGTCAGGGGCATGTACCTTGGTTGTGGGCACATTCCCAGTAGGGGATGTGCAGGAGGCAGCTGATTGATGTTTCTCTCTCATCGATGTTTGTAACTCTCTATCCCTCTCCCTTCCTCTCTGTAAAAAATCAATAAAATATATATATAAAAAAATAATAATGAGAGAGAGTCATTGATCAGCTGCCTCCTGCACATCCCACACTGGGGATTGAGCCCACAACCCAGGCATGTGCCCTCACTGGGAATCGAACCATGACCTCCTGGTTCATAGGTTGACATTCAATCAGTGAGCTACACCAGCTGGGCCACTTTCTCTTTTCTTACTCCAATCATTCACTCCACCCTCTTTGCTATCCCTTAAATACTCCAAGCACAGTCTTTCCTGGGCACTTGCTAGTCTCTCCTCCTAGAACACGCCCCCACTCCCCACCCCAAGATAGCTCTGTGGCTTCCTTTCTCATTTAGGTTTCTTCTCAAGTATCACCTCCCTGACTTCCTGTGGATCCTGTAATGACCACAAATTGGATGATTTAAATAAACAGAAATGCATTCTCTCATATATCTGGAGGCCATGGATCTAAAATCAGTATCATTAGACCAAAACCAAGATGTCAGCAAGGCTGTGTGTCATCCAGAGGTTCTAGGGGAAAATTGGTTTCTTGCCCCGTAGAGCTTCTGGTGGCTGCTGGCAGTCTTAAACTTGGCGCCACATCACTCCAATCTCTGCCTCTGTGCTCATATTGCTTCCTCCTCTTCCGTATGCAATCACCTCCTTCCTCTCTCTCATAAAGACATTTATAATTGGATACAGGGCCCACCTGAATAATCCAAGATATTCTTTCCAGGTCAATAGCCCTAACTTAATCACCTATGTAAAGACCTTCCTTCCAAATAAATTAAAATTAACCAGGTTCAGGAATTAGGATGTGGATATATTTAAAGGGGCATTGGGGGTTTTTTGTTGTTGTTGTTGTTGTTGTTGTGTTGTTGTTGTTGTTGTTGTTGTTGTTAGCCTGCCATAGTTCACCCTCTGGTCCCCAAAGACTCATTTGCCTCCCATATGCAAAACACAGTCACCACATACCAACATTTGCAAAAGTCTCAGCCCATTGAAGCATCAGTTCAAGACCAAATCTCAACTAAAGTTTATTAGCTCAAAAGTCCCATATCTCATAATCTAGACCATTCCTGATATAAAATTTCTCTCCACGTGGACCTGGGAAATAGGAACATTTGCTTCCAAAATACAATGGTGGGACTGTCACAGAATAATGGCTACGGACACTCTTATTACAAAGGAGAGGAAATTGAAGGTAGAAGAGAGTCACAGGTCCTGAGCAATATTAAAATCCAGTAAGACACATTCCATTAGGTTTCAATCCTGGTAATAATCTTTAGTGGCTCAGAATGTGCCTGTGGCTCTGCCTGCCCCCCCACCCCCACCCCCCCACCCCAGCCCACCATGGCCAAGGTTGCCTCACTGCCTTATCTAAAATAGCACTCCCTGTCACTTTCTGGCTTACCCTGCTTTCTTTCTTTTTCTAACACTTGCAATCAACTGGCATATATTCATTTGTTTCTTGTGATTCTTCCTCCTCCCTCAACCATGACTCTTAGAATCTAAGCTCATTGAAGACAGGGACTGCGCTACTGTAGATACAGTACATTCATGGATGAGCAGGACTTAGGCTGATGGTGGTGGGACTGAGGGATGTTCTGGGAAAAAGAGAAAACCTTATCATAGAGTTCAGAACACAAATTATATCGAGAAAACCCATGGATCTGGGTGGGTACTTACTATGTTGTGAAGGTTAAACAGTATTGCTCTCATGATAGCATCACAGCCTCATTGCTGCACAGTGCCTTTTATGTGCCAGGCACTGTGCCAGCAATTACATTCTATCTGTCTTCCTTGGCCTATTTGTGCATAGCCATGACTAGCATTTCTTTTTACTTGGATCAAAGCATGAGATATATTTTTTAATAGAGAAAGAGTTGAAAACTTCTCGTTAGAAAGTGGACAAAATATTAGTCAAACCCACACCAGGCTGTGGTTGAACAGCGCCAAAGAGATTTTTACAGTTCTGAAGTAACCCGAATCCAAGTTCTCTCTGCTCTTGGGTCTTCTTTCAGATTTGATAAAGTTATTAGAAGTACCCTGCTCACCCTAACAGGGTTCTAAAGTGGTCACACACATGTTTAGACCATGTTCAGCTGTGCAACTACAGGAAAATCCCCCGGAGTCCTAACGCCTCATCTTTAGAACAAGAATTACAATAATGATATCTATTATACAAAGTCATTGTAAGAATAAAACATGATGTCACATAGATAGTACCTAATTCCATGCCAGTAACTTATATATGTGTATACATACACACACACACACACACACACACACACATACATACAATAACAAATAGTAGTATTTATGAAGATATATTTAGAACTGAAAACGCTTATAGTTTCTGCATTCAGACACTTTCTCCCATTACATTGTGTTTTGTTTTGCTTTTTGGTTTGGTTTCTTTTTTAATCAAATTTGTAAGCTAGAATCTGTCAGATATAAAGTTGCATTAAACATGAGGTACTTATTTATTAGGGAAGAATGTCCTGTATCTACTCTCACTCTAGTTATCCATGCAATTTATTCATTAGTTGCACAATTATGTATTCAGTACTTGATTATGGTTCACTGTGTTGGCTCCTGGATACTCACAAAGGGGCACAGATCTCAGAAAAGGTGAATACATTTAAGTCCCCTGTGGTGATGTTCAGGGTGAAAGTGAGCATACGTGTCTAAATATGATGCCGCTTATGAAGCAAGTGTAATATAAGAATAAATGTAAGAACGTGGCCCTTATTAAGAAGGCACACCTTGCAGAGAACCTCAAAGGCAAGGTGGAATTTGGTAGCTTTCTCTGGAACATACTCTCAGATTGTCTCACCATGAGTTGGTGAGGGATGTATCTGTGTCTCTGAGATGTTTTAAGTTCATTTTCAGAGGATTTGCCTTGGCAATGGTGAGAGACTTGCCATCTTTGCAGGGACTGGAGCTGGTAGCGTGTGTTTAAGTTCTGAGTCCTTAAACAATATTTTCAGAAGGGCTCTCTTCTAGATCACAACTAAGAATGTTCTCAGATTAAAGTGTTAGCGTGGGGGTTAAGGGGATATACTACAGAATGTTTGTGGACTAATTCAGTGACCTCACACAGGGTACCCTAACTCTAAGGCCCCTGCACAGTTCAGCTGTATGCAACAATGAGTACTTGAACAAGGAAGAAAGGAATATTTATTTGTGATTCATGATGGTACAGGTTGGGGGGGCAGTAAAAATGGTAGCATTTGCTTAGCTTCCATCATTTACCCACTGAACTAATGTTTTTGAGTGCCTTTTATGTGCCAGGCACTGTGCCAGCAATATAAACCTGATAAGTTTTAAGGCATTTCTCTCCATGGGATGAAATGACTCCAAGACACAGAATTAATTAATTAAATAATTAATTAATTCTAATTACTTTAATATCACCAACCACAGCTCATTCTCAAGAGTCTCCATCTTTATGGTACTGGGAAAGGTTTGGGGGTCAGAGAAATACCGAACGCAGCAGCCCCAATTCCTCTTACAAAAGGATCACTGGTCTCTCTCCCTCAAGTCTTTTTTTTTTTTTTAATATATTTTATTGATTTTTTACAGAGAGGAAGGGAGAAGGATGGAGAGTTAGAAACATCAATGAGTGAGAAACATTGATCAGCTGCCTCATGTACACACCCACAACCAAGGTACATGCCCTTGACCTGAATCAAATCTGGGACCTTTCAGTCCACAGGCTGATGCTCTATCCACTGAGCCAAACAGATTAGGGCCTCTCAAGTCTTAATGGAAGTGTGAGTGTTAATTCTCAGTGGCTCATTTCCCCCTAAAGCCCTATCAGAGACAAGCATCTGTTACTATTGGTTCAATTTCTCTGCCTTACTTAGGGACACCAGTTTATCAAAGTGTTCTTTTCCCTGGGTCCAGTAGACCAGGACAAAATCATTGCTGGCTTCAGGACAACTTTTGAGCTAAACCATTCTCTGAATCTAAAGCTTCTCCTTTAAGAGGGAGGAAATAGTAATATTCATCATTTGCAAATGCCAAACCCACAGGATGATGCTTGATCTACCTTTTTCTATAAAAAGTTAGAGTTCGATAATCATAAACAAACCTTTTGAAAAATACCCTAATTATCTGCAAAGTAGCTTTCAGAGCCAAGAAAACAAGCCCCCAATTTAAACTGCATTAAAGAATAAAGGAATTGACATGGAAGCAGCCATGAAGGGTAAGGTTTAGGCAGCTATCAAGGATGGCTGATTCAGGAGCAATAATGCTCCAAGGAGCCATGTTAGGTGTGTCTCTTCCCCTCACTATCAGCGCAGTAGCAAGGTGACTGCAACAGTCCCAGGTACCAAACCTGGACACAATATTCACAGGAAGGAGAGAGAGACAGACTCCTCCTGCTGCTTTATCAAAGGAAATGTCCCCCCAAAGCTCCAACAGATTTCAGCCCCCATGCCTCATGTTCCTTAACTCAACACTGGCACGAGTGATGGGACTACACTTGGCCAATCAGTGCCACCCCCAAAACTAGAGATGAAGTCAACATCACCCAACGCTGTATAAATTGGTGTCCCTAAGCTGAGTGGGGTGAGGGATGGATATCTGAATAAAGTTGGGGTTCTTCTAGTGAGAAAGTGAAGGATGGTTGCTAGGGAAGTTATATTTACTTAAAAAAACAAAACACTGAGTTTATAAGAGATTAAAAACTTAGTTTTCTCTTATAAGATGAACTAGAGGCCCAAATGTACAAACTTTGTGCAAGAGTAGCCTTCCTTCCCCCGGCACCAGCTTCCCTCTGGCCCCTGGGACCTGGGCTTCCCTTGCAGCCCTGGCTTCACCCGGAAGGTCATCCAGAAGGACGTCCTGTCTAATTAGCATATTCTGCTTTTATTATTATAGATTATTGTATTAGCTGGCTACTGACATTGATTCCGCAGCTTGATAACATCCTGGTTAGAAACTTAGTGATGCTCTTGACCTTTCCCTCATATTTGTCACTCCTTGGTCCCGAGGTGACAGCCTGAGTTCCATGTATCATGTCGGGATTCAAAGCAGGAAGAAAGGGGAAAGGGCAGGGGGTGTATAAAGTATGGTGTGCTGGAATCTGCAGGGCAAGTGAAGAAGTAGATTCAATCACCCTGTCTTACAGGGTCCACTATTCACAGGGGGAGATAAACCTCACCCTAGGAACCACACACAATGTCAGTACCAAGAGAAGTATGTAGACAACAAAGTCAGGGATAATAGAAAGGGTGTCATGGCTGCTTGCCCCTCTCTTCTCTCCCTCCCCTCCCCACACAACAACTAGCGCATCCCCACCCCCACCCCCCACCCCCTCCTCCACACACACACATCTGGTTCACAGTCCTGCTGTGTCACTGAGCTCATTTGGGTTCCAGGACAGCTTCTAGAAATCATGGCCTGCACATCTGACATGAGCAGATCTGTGTCTACTTGTCCTTTAAATGGACACTTCTGTTGGGAAGACAGATACATGGATTAGAG
>PVJN01023427.1:0-32307 GCA_004026805.1 Lasiurus borealis | reverse complement strand
CCCCAAGCAACCACTAACCCCCCAATGTCTCCATACACGTCTCTATTCTGGACTTTCAGGTGCCTGAACCATAGAACATTTGTTACGCTATCATGTCTCGGTGCCGTACCAGGTACTAAGTTACCCTAGTAACCTGAAAGGCAGCAAAGGCTAAAATAGTAACTGGCTCAAAAGGAGCTTAATTAAAGTTTTAATTCTTAATTAAAATGCATTTAGAAGGCTAGCTCTTTCTTTTGTTACAGAAATCACCGATGCGTAAATCCAGGCCAGAGAGAGATAATGATGTCCTATTTTACATCGTCAAAACAGACCCTGTGGAGGTAAACATAATGTCTGCCTAGAGGAGTAAGTCTTAAATTAGATTTCCTCAATGCTAGGTCTTCAATTACGTCTGTAATTTCATTTGTACTGTCCGGCACAGAATCTACTTTCCTTCCTTCCTTTCTGAGTAATTCAATTCAACCCAAAAGATGGGGCAAGATGGATGAACAGAAACCCACGCCCGAGGGGCCGGTGGTGGATCCCAGTGCTGAGTCAGAACCTGAGCAGGAGGAGGGGCAGTGCCAGGTGAGGGGGGCAGTGCTAGGTGAGGAGGTTGGCAGGAGGGTGGAGCCAGGCAGGTGAGGAAGACATCCCTCAGAGCAGCCACAGGTGACTGGCTCCATACAGAGGGGCAGTAAGCAAATACAGTGGTACCTCGAGATACGAGTTTAATTTGTTCCGTAACCTTGAGGCGTGGGAAACTATGAGATGCTCGAGTCGAGGTAAACTGGTGGGTCGTGTGCAGCCGGCCGATCCGCGCGATGACGCCTATCTCAAATGTTGCTCGTATTTCAAAGCAAAAATCGCTCGCTCGACGGCTCGTATCTCAAAAATCTCATATGTTAGGGCACTCGTATCTCGAGGTACCACTGTAGGAACGGAAGTCAGGTGCCTCCTGCTGGAGAAGAGGCGGGAGCCAGGATAAAATGGTGTTAAAGGGGAATTTTCAGTATTGGCGTGACCTCGTGGATTTCTATATGTAGATGAAGGATGTAAATCTAGATCCAGGTGTGTGTATATGTGCGTAGTAGGTCAGCATATACGAACAATATTCCCTCATCTGTCCACTGGGAAGGCCCTGGGAGCCCACAGCAATGAGAGCTCACGGGAACCGGGATTAGGCCCTCAGTACCACTCTTCCCTGAGAGGAAGCAGGAACTCTGGAATGAGGTGCAGACGATAAGTCTGCTAAATGTGCCCCGGGAAACGGGACACGGTAAAGAATGCTGGCGGAGCTGCGGAGAGTTATTAAACGGGAGAAGTAAGTAACCAAAATGATATCAGCCACCGGTAGAAAACAGAAGAAAGTCAGAATGGAACACAGAGAAACAACAGGATGGAAAAGAGAGAGGAAAGAATGAAACACAGGGATTCAGTTAAAAGCTCTACCATTTTTAACTGTCAAACCAGAGAGAAAAGAGAAAATCAGAAGGATCACTGCTACTATTTGGAAAAGCTAAGATTTAAGAAGCTCAGTGAACCCTAAGAGGATGGGTAAAAATATAATCACACCGAGACAAATCACTGTAATACGCTGAAAAGCAGAAACAAAGGACGTCTTAAAAGCAGCTGGAGGTGGGGTGAGGAGAGAGGTGACCTTCAAATGAAATTCCAAAAATAGAACGTAATAGCATCAATGCATTAAATAACCAAGAATAAATCTAATGAAAAACACTCAGGACCACTGGACAGAAAACTATAAAAGATGAAAAATAAAGACACCTAAATATATCAAGAAATGATTCAATGACTGGGTGTTGTAAGTTTCATTTCTCCCCAAGTTGATCTACATATTTTTTTATATTTTATTGATTTTATTTTATAGAGAGGAAGGGAAAGGGATAGAGTTAGAAACATCGATGAGAGAGAGACATCGATCAGCTGCCTCCTGCACGCCCCCTACTGGGGATGTGCCTGAAACCAAGGTACATGCCCTTGACCGGAATCAAACGTGGGACCGTTCAGTCCACAGGCTGATGCTCTATCCACTGAGCCAAACCAGTTTCGGCTGATCTACATATTTCATCTGATTAAAATGTGAACTGTTTTTCTGCGAAAATTAAGAAAATGATTCAAAAAATTAACTGAATCATGGCGACCAAGAATGAAAGAGGATTTGCCACCAGATCATTCTAGACAGATTATTAAGCTTCAGTAATTCAGGGAACATGTTATTGGCTCAAGGACACACAACCAGACCCACCAATGAGAATGAAGGGTCCAGAAGAAGACTCACAACTGGAGAGCAATGGAGGTGCTCAAGGGTATGGGGTGAGGAAGGGGGAGTGAAACCCGATTCCAGCCTCACACTACACACAGATTCTAGGTGGATTGTCATTTCAATGTGAGATTAAAACAAACCTTTTCTATTACGATAGAGAGTATCTTTATGACCTTGGGGTAGGCAATGAGGTTTTTATATGTATATATATAATTTTATTGATTTCAGAAAGAGGGAGAGATAGAAATATCAGTGATGAGAGACAATCATTGATTGACTGCCTCCTGTCACGCCCCCTACTGGGGACTGAGCCTATTGACTAGAATCAAACCCAGGACCCTTCAGTCTGCAGGCCAACACTCTATCCACTGAGCCAAACCAGCTAGGGCAGCAATGAGATCTTCAACAGGATGCGAAAAGCCTTAACTGTTAAAACAGGGTACAGTGGTACCTCGAGATACGAGTTTAATTCGTTCCGTAACCTTGAGGCGTGGGAAACTATGAGATGCTCGAGTCTCAGTAACTGGTGGGTCGGTGCAGCTCGCCAATCCATGCGATGACTCCTATCTCAAATGTTGCTCATATTTCAAAGCAAAAATCGCTCGCTCGACAGCTCGTATCTCAAAAATTTCGTATGTTAGGACACTCGTATCTCGAGGTACCACTGTAATTGTGTTTTTTTAGTTTCTACAACACAGCTGATGTCATTAGCACTGAGCCAGAAACCCGGGCGACAGGTTCGGAGAGAGCTCAGGTGCTGGCCTTTTGTACTTCCCCTGCCTCATGTGCGCGGTGCCAAATACCACTCCTGGGACACACAGGCATGCCGAGACCAAGCCTCTGTTCTAGTTGCTTCTCCTTCTCGCCCAAGCCAACATGGGGGTTGACATTCTGGGTTGCTAGAGGCCAGGAGACCCCGGGACTTGCTGAGGCAGCTTAGGAACATCTGTCAGGAGAGTCACGTGGCACAGGGTCTTCCTCAGTTCCTCCTATTTGCTGTGTCCCCGCCAGACAAGTCGCGGCGGTGCCTGCTGCTTTCTGTGCCTGGCACGCTCTTCCCCCTTCTTCACAGAGCGAACGCCTCTGGCCCTCGGCTCTCTCTGGGTTCTGACAGCACTGCCCGAGGTAAGTCGCCCCACTAGGTCAGAAGTCTCTAGAACTCAGATCTCACTGTGAGATTTCACGACCTTTGGTTTCTCCAGGGACAGAACTAGGTGAAGCACTCGCCTCAGGCCCAAAAACTCACTAGTCAAAACAAATTATACTGCAATCTTTTTAAAAAAAAAAAAAATCAAAACGAATGCAAAAAGAATGTCACAATGGATGCAATGTCCAAATTTAAAACCAAGGCAGGCCCACAGGCAGGGCGTGTTAAGGTACAGATTGCTGCATCCCACCCCTGAGTTTCTGATTCAGGAGGTCCAAGGTGAGGCCTGAGAATATGCATTTCCTTTTTTTTATATTTTATTGATTTTTCACAGAGAGGAAGGGAGAGGGGTAGAGAGTTAGAAACATCGATGGGAGAGAAACATCCATCAGCTGCCTCCTGCACGCCCCCTACTGGAGATGTGCCCAAGGTACATGCCCTTGACCGGAATTGAACCTGAGACCTTTCAGTCTGCAAGCCGTTGCTCTATCTACTGAGCCAAACTGGTTTCAGCGAGAATTTGCATTTCTATCAGGCTCCCAGGTGATGCCAATGCTGCTCATCAGGGACCATACTTTGAGAACCACTGCTTTATACTGACCCCACTCCCCACCCCCACCCCACGTCCAGGCCTAGAAAAAATGCCTTCTACACCAGGAGCAGAAATGAGCAGAAAAGCAGCTACTGCGCTACAAAAAAACATCAACATGGCCTCACCTGCCGTGGTAGCTGAAGGGTAGCTCCCCAAAGGTACCCACGCCCTCCTCCCCAGGACCTGAGAACACTGTCCTTACATGACAAGAAGACTTTGCAGGCGTGAGTGCATTAAGGGGCTTGGCGAGGCTGCTGAGGCTTAGCCAGGTGGATCTGATATAAAGAAGGCAAGGTGACACGGAAGCAGAGACTGGCGGAGGGCTGTGCTTTGAAGATGGAGGAAGGGCACCCAGCCACAGAACGTGGTGCCACTTGACACTGAGAAAGGCCTGGAAATGGCTTCTCCCCTTGGAGCCCCCAGAAACAGAGCAGCCGGACTGACACTGGCCCGGGGACACTATTTCGGACTTCTGTCCTCTGGACCTGTGAGAGAATGGCCGTGGTTTTGTTTTTTGTTTTTAAGTATATTTTATTGATTTTTTACAGAGAGGAAGGGAGAAGGATAGAGTTAGAAACATCGATGAGAGAGAAACATCGATCAGCCGCCTCCTGCACGCCCCTTACTAGGGATGTACCCACAACCAAGGTACATGCCCTTGACCGGAATTGAACCTGCGACCTTTCAGTCGGCAGGCTGACACTATATCCACTAAGTCAGACGGGTTTTGGCGGCCGTGTTGTTTTAAATCGGCGAGTATGTGGCTATAGCAGCAAGAGGACACCAATACGCGCCCCACCTCACATGCAATACCCACGTCAGCTCTAGGAGGTTCATTTGAGAGCGGCCTTTCTTACGTATTAGCACTCAGATTCCGAACAGCTCTGCAGGAAGCTATTTTGGCTCCGTTTTACAGCTGGGCAAACACGAATGGTTCCCCCCTCAGATTTGTCTGTGGAGCTGGCTGGAAGGTCTCCCTTCCCTAAAGAAGGTGGGGGAGGGTGGGCACAGGGCCCACTTCTCTGTTAAGCAGAGTAAACACAGGGCCCAGAGCCAACCATACTGTTCGGGGCCCACACACACACACAAAAAAAAATTATTTCTTACAACAAATGAGATATATATACTTCAACTGTCATTTTTATCATTTTAAGATTTTTTTTCTAGAGAAAGGGTCCCCCAAATGCAACAGTGCCCCTAGAATTCATCAATTAAAACATGAGCCTGGGTGGACACCTGTGCCAGCAAAGGCAAGGGGCTGAAAGGCAATGGGTGGGCAACCAGTTGAGTTCATACCACTCTACACGCGGAAAGGGAGGTGTGAACCATGGGTGACAGCAGCGTGTTAAGGCTTGGCATTCTCGAGCAGCAATGGGGGAAAGAGTGACTGCGGCTGGAAAAAAGCTCTCTCACCCAGTAACTGATGCTCCCAGTGGAGGAGTCAACAACCTCCCCCTCCACTCCCTTTCTTGGTTCACAAGTTTCTTTGTTATGAAATGAATTGTGTCTCCCCCTAACGCCCGCAAAAAATAATAATAATAAATAAATAAAATTAAAAACACACATTAAAGCCCTAACCCCCAATGTGACTGTTTGGAGATAAGGCCTTAAAGGAAGGAACTGAGGTTCAATGACATCGGAGGGTTGTGCTCCTAATGCGGTAGGACTGATGCCCCCCTAAGAGGAGGAAGAGACACCTCGGAGGAAAGATCATGGCGGGCACAGGCGGAAGGAGCCATCTGTGAGCCAGGCAGAAAGGGCCACAGAAACCAAACCCCAGGCTCCTTGACGTTGGCCTGCTGCTCTCCAGAACGGTGAGAAAATAAACGCACCGGGAAAGCCACTCCGTCCGTGGTGTGATTATGTAGGCCAAGCCCACTGAAGCCTCTCCTAGTTCCATCCTCTCTATATAGGGCAGTGGTTCTCAACCTGTGGGTCGCGACCCATTTTGGGGGTCGAATGACCCTTTGACAGGGGTCACCTAAGACCATCGGAAAACACAGATATTTACATTACGATTCATTAACAGTAGCAAAATTACAGTTATGAAATAGCAACGAAAATAATTTTATGGGTGGGGGTCACCACCACATGAGGGATGGTATGAAAGGGCCGCGGCATTAGGAAGGTTGAGAACCACTGATATAGGGTCATCTGTGTTAGAGAGCCGGTCACGTGTCCAGCTTCTGGCAGAGCTCGGCCTAGAGTCCTATCCTCGCTGCAGTCTGTGTTCCTGCCTCCCACAAGGACACAGACCCGGCAGGTCACGGGTGCCCTCCAGCAGGCATTACCAGGGCTCTGCCAGCACGGGAGTGGGTGCTGCCATAGGTCATGTATCTCTGGGCCGGCTCTGTCCCCATTTGGACAGTCATGGGATGACCGAGGGCTTCCTGGAGGCAAAGGAGGCCCAGACTCCACCATAAGCTCCACGTCATTGGAAGGAAAGGGCCCGGGGCTGGGAAACAAACTCATCAGCTTAGTCGGAGAAATACGGTAGTTCTGCAGCCCAGAGCTCATTCACCCAGCACCGCTGGCAGAGGCCTGTGCTCCACGTTCACGAGCCCAACGGGTACAATACAGGAGCAATTGAGCAGAGGAGGCAGAGAGCAATCATTCCTTCCAAGGACCCTCCGGGGTGGCGGTGGGTTTTTCACACGAAGGAGGACCCACTCATCAAAGAGGGGGAATGGCCGAAACCAGTTTGGCTCAGTGGATAGAGCTTCAGCCTGCAGACTGAAAGGTCCCGGGTTCGATTCCAGTCAAGGGCATGTATCTTAGTTGCGGGCACATCCCCATTGGGGAGCGTGCAGGAGGCGGCTGATCAATGTCTCTCTCATCAATGTTTCTAGCTCTCTGTCCCTTCTCCCTTCCTCTCTGTAAAAAATCAATAAAATATATATATTTTTAAAATATAGAGGGGGAATGAATGCTGCTTGTATCTGCTGAGACACGAGCCACAGACGAGATCTAAACCGGAGAGTGCCAACTCTGTGCCCCTTCTCCCTCCTGGATGAAATGTAATAAAAGCAGGTTTTTTAACAAGGCAGCTTCTGGGCTGCCTCGGCTTCATTTCTTTTCCTCGAGAATCGATCCGCCCGTGGTCGCAGCTGCTATAAACGTCAAGCCGCCGTTGGTGACTAACGCGGGTGCAAATCAGTGCCGGCAGCGCGTGACCGGAGGCCTCCCCCGCTGCAGCCTGAGCGGAATAATAAAAACGCTCGGGGCGGCGAGGACATTTGTCTTCCTCGCAGCTCCCGGTGCAGGAGGCTCACGGTTGTATATAATCCTGCAGGCTCCCTGCGAAGGAGGGGATCGGGGCGGAGGTTTCCCGTGGGGGTGTTCGGTGGACCTGCGGAAGCTCAAGGACTCCAGGGGGAGGGCGGGGACCGGTCTATTTAAAAGCACAAGTCCTTGCACAGTATGACCTGTCACACCTAGAGCCCAGCAGAGAGGAGCTGTCCTTTGATAGATGAGTGCTGCTTCTTGTCCTGAGGTTGGCTTTGTCATTCTGCATTCGGCACGGCTGGTTTCTCCTCCAGGAAATCCTCCCGTCACTCCGGGGCCGGGTTGGCATTTTCCTCTATGATCCTATAGTTCAGTGGTTCTCAACCTTCCTAAGGCCTTGACCCTTGCATACAGTTCCTCATGTGGTGGTGACTCCCAACCATGAAATTTTGCTATTGTTATGCATCGTGATGTAAGTATCTGCATTTTCCGACGGTCTTAGGCGACCCCTGTGAAAGGGTCGTTCAACCCCCAAAGGGGTCGCGACCCACAGGTTGAGAACCGCTGCTACAGGTCATGGCACATAGAGACCTAGAAGTACCTCCCCCTTCTTTCAGTAACAAAAAGTCAGGGCCCCTTGGGAGGTTCCCTCCACTCTGAGCACAGGGTTCGTGAGCTGTCAACCAGAGTCCTGTCCCCCTCTACCCAAAGGAGTGGACAGAGGGCCAAATCAAGTCAAAGTTCTCATGCGGAGGCTACCTGATACTGATCGAGGTGAGAACCACTCTGTCCTAATTTGTCTGTTTCCTGCTCTTTAGACCCCTGAAGCTGCTGCCCACTCCTCTTCTCTGAGCCCGTTGTTCAGCTTCTCCTTCAATCCTGTGAACCATCCAGCGCACTGTCTTCGTCTGAGGTTAGCCAGAGTCCACTTCTGTTGCTTACCACCCAAAGCCCTAAGGTTCTCTGACATCCCAGCCATCATTCTACTTCAGCTGCCTAAAAGCAATGGCTGTCACTCATTGCGTAACCTCCGTGCCTATCACAGGCCTGATACATGGCAACTGTTCACTGGCTTATTGAGGGGAAACCCCTTACACTCATTACTGAGTGATGCAGATTTAATTGGCTGCATCAAGAGCTGTCAATCTGCCGAAACCGGTTTGGCTCAGTGGATAGAGCATCAGCCTGCAGACTGAAGGGTCCCACGTTCGATTCCAGTCAGGGGCATGTACCTTGGTTGCGGGCACATCTCCAGTAGGGGGCGTGCAGGAGGCAGCTGATCGATGTCTCTCTTTCATCCATGTTTCTAACGCTCTATCCCTCTCCTTTCCTCTCTGTAAAAAAATCAATGAATTATATTTAAAAAAGAGCTGTCAATCTGGCATGCAACACGTACTGATGAAGCTGCTGAGGGAGGTAAGCACCAGCAGACGAATGTGATGGAGGAAAAACACGCCCAGCTTCCAGGCACACGGGTCTGAATTTAATGCCAACCTCACCGGTCGTTAGGTGTAACTCCAGGGCACAGAGTCGGTCCACCAGTCCGTGTATTCAGAGCAGTGTACCTGGCAACTGGGCAGGTGCCCAAGACGTAAGTGGGCCTGAGCGTGTAGCCCCTGATGTGAGTCTCCCCGTCAGCATCTTAGAGGAAGATCATCTTGGTTTCCACTCTGACTACTGAGGCTTAAATTCCAGGTAAAACAGAGTACAGTCAGTGTTCAGAGCCTAGCAATTCAGTGCGAGTCCATCTTCTACTTTTTCCCCGAAAGCATTAGTATGGTGGGCAAGGGGAACCATGTTTAAACCTGTTGTTCTACAGCTCCGTCTACATGATCTGTCTAGTGTCTGTAGGGGAGGAGACACTTTCTGCTCTCCTCCAAGGGGCTCTGCTACTTAGACTGAGGACAGACAGATTAACAAGAGGAAAACAAAACTTCATGAACACATGTGGCCACATACATGTGGAAGAAACTCAGGGCTGATTAACTCAAAGGGCTGGTTAGAACTTGAGGCTTAAAGCACCTTAACAAAGGGCGATTTAAAGAGAGGCAACAATACAAAGGA
Organism: Lasiurus borealis; assembly: GCA_004026805.1. Taxonomy (NCBI): domain Eukaryota; kingdom Metazoa; phylum Chordata; class Mammalia; order Chiroptera; family Vespertilionidae; genus Lasiurus; species Lasiurus borealis. The sequence continues at coordinate 23,016 of PVJN01023427.1, read as the reverse complement.
AAGGGTTTAGGGTTTTAGGGGAGACAAACTGTGGGATGTAAACATATGAAGGGAAAACACGGGAAGATAAGGGTTGTTTTAGTAAGGCTTGTCATATAGATTTCCCCTGGTGTCACCTCTGTGCCAAAAAGCATCAAGGGTTGTCGCCAATGATGAATTACAGAGAGGAGAGGACAGAGTATTTTACTTGTGCCTACTTCTCCACCGCCTTTAACTCAAGATAATCCTTATGTCACAGTGGCACATTTTGGGGTTGCATACTCTGAACTCCTTCATGTCATACACAGAAAGCCATGACCGGGGTTCCAGGCAACCGATTATAGCATTCCAGGACATGAACAGTGCCTTGAATTTCCAGGACCCACTGAAGAGTGAAGAGCAAGCACATTGTGGCTACAGAGAATGTTCCAGAACAATGCAGAATTTTATATATATATACATACATACACCAGTTGATCTGGCTTTGTATCCAGCTACTCTTCTGACCCGCTCTCTGAAAACTGTCTTACCTCCTCCCACGTCCCAGAAGTCATTTTTATCTGGGACAGCAAACACTATCCTTCATCTCCATCAAGGATTGGCAACGATTCTCTGCAAAGGGACACGTGATAAATATCTTAGGCTCCGCAAGCCACATAGTCACTGTCACAGCTACTCATCTCTGCCATTGCAGTACGAAAGCAGCCCTAGAGAACACATAGCCAAATGGCCACGACTGTGTTCCAATAAAACTTTATTTATAGATGCTGGAATTTGAATTTCATGTCATTTTCAGGTGTCATAAAGTACTAATCTCCTTTCCCTGTGGTATGTTTTTTTTTTTTCCAGCCATTTGAAAAAAAGTGTAACAATGATTCTTAGCTCAAGAGCGATGGTCCACGCTGACCCACAAGCCAACATTTGCAGTCCCCAACTACCGTATTTTCCAGCGTATAAGACAACTGGGTGTATAAGACGACCCCCAACTTTTCCAGTTAAAATATAGAGTTTGGGATATACTCGCCTTATAAGATGACACCCGGTGTATAACACGACCCCAACTTTTAAGAAGATTTAACTGGGTTAAAAAGTCGTCGTATATGCCAGAAAATTCGGGACACACGGAGGTCTCACTGCTTGGTCATGGCATATGTTGACCCCATTAGCTGTTCACTTCCCTTCCCAGCGAAAGCACTCACTATCACCCTGCACAACATGAAGGAGCCTGCAGAGGGAACACCCAAGAAACACTATCTAGAATGAGGGGGACAGTGGCAGTGGTCAGAGCTGTGGAATCAGACCGAAGGCAGACATCTCTGAACTCCTGCTCGCTCTTTGTCTAGCCCTGGGCGATTCGGTTCAACTTTCTAATCCTTGAGTTTCTCTTCTGCACAAGGGGTATACCCTACCGCATGGGGACTGTGAGGATGACCTGAAATAACCTGTTCAAAGCCTTTCACACAGCCAGGCGCCTGGAGAAGGACACGGCAGAGAAGGAATAGCACATTCTCATGTCTTTAAATGTCAATTGGCACAGAGTGTCCATACATTGACAGAACGTATGTACAGAGCACGTTTACTGAGCCCTGATAAAGACGAACTGTGTTTGCTCTCCGGGATCAGAGTGACTTACTAAGCTATTATGGGAGGTGCAAGGAGATGGGAGTTTTCAGAGGGCAAACCAACGGGGCGGCCAGAATGTACTTAGAGCAACTCAGCCTGGTTTTCCCCTAATGTTCTTTTTCTTCATCCTGCTAACGAGAGAGATTTAGCTTTGCATTCAAGCTAAGAGGCCCCAAAATTGCAAACCGTCCCCTTTAAGTTGCTCTTAGTGAGTGTGAGTCTTGGTCTGTGACCTGCAACATGGCCCTCTCTGCCCCACAGAGCAGATGGTCACTGGCCTTCAGAGTCAATTCATCTAAAAGCTTGGCGGAAGCCCTAGCTGGCTTGGCTCAGTGGATAGGGCGTCAGCCTTCGGACTGAAGGGTCCCGGGTTCGATTCTGGCCAAGGGCACATGCCTGGGTTGCGGGCTCGATCCCCAGTGGGGGGCGTGCAAGAGGCAGCCAATCAATGATTCTCATCATTGATGTTTCTATCTCTCTCTTTCTCCCTTCCTCTCTGAAATCAATAAAGAAATATATTTAAAAGCTTAGCGGAATATGGCTGGTTATCCAGATCATCCTTGAAATGATGACCAGTAACCTTCAAGGGATATTCTGCTTTCAAGAACTCCAACAATTACCTAAATTGGGGGAAATCCCACTTAGAAGTATGTTGTAGAAAGTTTTAGAATCGCCCACAAAAAGCAGAAGAGTAGCGGGGGCATTGGGTGATGGAACCCCAAAACTACCTTCTAGGACGCACTAGCTGCCCCCACGTCTGGTGGTGCCTCACACCCTGCAGGATTGCCTGCACTGCAGAGAGGCCCAAGGTCACATCCTTCCGGGGTGGCTACCTCCCAAGCCAATGACACTGGACATAGGAATGCCTGGCCACTCTGGACTGATGTGGGACAGGCGCTCTGATGGCTCATATCAGCTTCCAAGTGTAAGGGAGGAAAAATATTCCTTGTCCCTCTCCCCACTTTAGGTTCACTGGCTGGGGCCCAGCAAATCAGATCGACAGAAGACAGATTAGCAAGAGGCAAATAAACGGAAGATTATTAACCATGGATCATGCATACACACGGGAGCTCTCAGAGATGAGTAACTCCAAGAGATTATTAGAACTTCAGCTTAAACAGCATCAAAGGAACAATAGACATTTAGAGAAGTGAAAGACAAAGAGGAAAATCTTTTGAGTCGCTAGGATAGGGAATTGTGAGAAGGTCAAGTCCAGTGTTAGACTCCTGTGGCACCATCTAAGGACTGATGGGGTTCTCAGGGTCCAGTGACTAACTTCCATCCTTCCTGGCAGAGAGAGGAAGGGTGGACACCTTTACCAGGTTACATCCTATTTTAGGCAATTAGGGGGAGGGCAGAGTTTTTCCTGTATCTGCTCCTTCTCGGTCGTCTCCCGCTCAAAATGATCTTCATGCCAAAGTGGGTGAATCCGTGCCATATTTGGGGGTGACATATTCTGCTGCCTTTGTAAGCAACCTGTGGGGTCAGTGGAGGCTGAGGGGTGTGACTCCCCCTCTGTCCAGTCCTGATTCCCCGCCTCCCCTCCACAGAGACAGACTCCAAGAGCAGTTCCTAATAATCGCTTAGTCATTTAATCATTAACAATACTTCATATTCAACAGTGTAAAATACCAGAGGGAACTGGGGTTCATTCAAGCGAGGGAACCTGGCTAACCCATCATGTGCTCATGTGTTCTCCCATTACTATACCCACCACGATTTACAGGGCCATCGATGAAATAAGCACCATGGAATTGGGCATGTCCTCAGTTCAGGCCACAGGCCAAATAACTCACTTAGCAGCACCACAAACTCACTGTAGTTAGTGTATGTAGAGCCGAAGAATTCCCTAAAAACAGACAAGTACAATAATGCAAACAACCTCAACAACACCTACACTCACTGAAGACCACAATGAGCCCGCTGTATGGGCAGTCCCCAGCTTAAAAACGGGTTAAGTCTAAAAGATCCATTCTTGCCAAAAGCAGTTTGGCTCAGTGGATAGAGCATCAGCCTTCAGACCGAAAGGTCCCAGGTTTGATTCCAGTCAAGGGTATGTATCCTGGTTGCGGGCACATCCCCAGGAGGGGGCGTGCAGGAGGCAGCTGATCGATGTCTCTCTCTCATCGATGTTTCTAACTCACTATCCCTCTCCCTTCCTCTCTATAAAAAATCAATAAAATATATTTTTAAAAATAAATAAAAAATCCATTCTTAACAGTTTTTTGAGATATAACCCAAGTGCCATACAGTTCACCCATTTGAAGTATATAATTTAATGGTTTTAGTCAACTCATCAGGCAATATCACAATCTAAAGGGTCATTTTCAAGCTCATCATTCAATAAACAAGTCAATGACTGTCTTTTCGGGGTGCGGACCCGTGAGCTCCTGAAAAGTGTGGGCCCTTTTCGCTAAAAAGCAAGCACACAGGCATGAGAATACTGTCCGAACAGCTTCTGAAAGTCCCAGTGCCCCAGAGCTGGCTGGACAGCCCTGAACCAAATCACCATAGTGGTCCCGGTGGTTTGTGCTCATTTTCACGTGAAATTGCCTTCCCCCCCTCCCCCGCCCCACAATAATGAACTCCATCATGAAAAGCTCCAGCTGGAATGTGCCAGACTAGAATGGATTGGCCACAATGACTCATACCGCAGCTCCGTGTCCGAGGCTCGATGCTGACACTTCAATGCACAGAGCTAGCTCTGGGGCCAAGAACATTTTTCGCGGTCTTGGCCGGTCCTCACTAACCTGCTCTCAGCAAAAGACACGCAGGTTATTAATTCCCCTGAGCGTCATAATCCCGCTGATGGAATGAGAACAAATTGGGAGTCTAGACTTCAAGACCCTCAAACGTCTAGGAGGCACCAATAAACAGAGTTCCTATGAGAGCAATGAGACATACAGCGGTACCTTGAGATACGAGTGCCTTAACATATGAGATTTTTGAGATGCAAGCCATTGAGTGAGCGATTTTTGCTTTGAAATACCAGCAACATTTGAGATAGGAATAATCTTGAGGATTGGCCGGCTGCACATGACCCACCAGTTTACCGCGACTCAAGTGTCTCATAGTTTCCCACGCCTCAAGGTTATGGAACGAATTAAACTCGTATCTCGAGGTGCCACTGTACTTACATTAGGGACCTTGGAGTACAAGACACAGGATTCTGGCTAGTCCATGAAGAGCATCTGTTGCAAAGAATGTGGGAATTTAAAGAATCCATGTAAAAGTCAGGGACCTTGACATGAAAAACAGTAGGATGGTGGGCTTGCCCATGTGGGGCTACTTAAATCCAACTTCCTTTCTGCTCTGAGGCAATCCCAATCATGTGCAGTATTAGTTACTGCACCTTTAGCATGGGAGTCAAAAGGAGGGGTCCTGCTGAAACCGGTTTGGCTCAGTGGATAGAGAGCCAGCCTGCGGACTGAAAGGTCCAGGTTTGATTCCGGTCAAGGGCATGTATCCTGGTTTCAGGCACATCCCCAGTAGGGGGCGTGCAGAAGGCGGCTGATTGGTGTCTCTCTCTCATCAATATTTCTAACTCTCTATCCTTCTCCCTTCCTCTCTGTAAAAAAATCAATAAAATATATTAAAAAAAAAAAGAGGGGTCTTGCCTGGCCTGGTGCTCAGTGGTTAGAGCATCCAACCATGGAGTGAAGGGTCTCAGGTTTGATTCTGGTCAAGGGCATGTACCTCAGTTGAAGGTTCGATCCCCAGCCCCAGTCGGGCCTGGCATATGCAGGAGGCAACCAACCGATATGTCTCTCTCCTGTAGATTTTTCTCTCTCTGCCTCCGTGCCTTCCTCCCTCCCTTCCTCTCTCTCTAAAAATCAATGGAGCCGAGACCGGTTTGGCTCAGTAGATAGAGCGTTGGCTTGCGTACTGAAAGGTCCCAAGTTCGATTCCGGCTGGGGGCATGTACCTTGCTTGCGGGCACATCTCCACAGTAGGGTGTGCAGGAGGCGGCTGATCAATGTCTCTCTCATCGATGTTTCTCACTTTCTATCTCTCTCCTTTCCTCTCTGTAAAAAAATCAATAAAATATATTTAGAAAAAAAAAATCAATGGAAAAAATATCCTTGGGAGAGGATGAAACAAAATAGAAGAGAGGTCTGTCTTCTTCGGCACCAGATCCTGGCAACCCACCCAACTGGCCCAACCCCGTCCTCCAAACGGAGACTTCCCATCTGGAGAGGGGAGCGGAGACGGAGGGACGGGGAGGAACAATTCCAGAGCAGCTCTGTGGGGAGAGCCGAGTGACGTCACCGCCTGCCTCTGCAGCTGCACATTCGTTCTGGTGGACGACCTCCCCTACAGCAGTTTCCTGCTTCCTCCTTCCCAGCCTCCAGAACGGCCTGGTCTGGGCCATGTTCCCAGCCTGGTGCTCCAGCCTCCCACCAATGCCCTGTTTCCACAGACAGACTGCCTGCTCTTCTTCCCTAAGGAAACCAGTCAGTCCTGCAGACTGCAGCCCAAACTGGAAGTGACACCAGACCCCCTAAAGCAGTGATTCTCAACCTGTGGGTCGCGACCCCTTTGGGGGTTGAATGACCCTTTCACAGGAGTCGCCTAAGACTATTGGAAAACACCTATTTCCCATGGTCTTAGGAACCAACACACCCTCCTCGGTGTAGCAAACCATAGCAATGCAGTTTACTGTTGTCATATGAAGACTGTTACCCATGCTACACCACGATTCAAGACAAAATTTCATTTATTTGTCATTAGAAATAAATATTTCACAATATACAATTACATATTGTTTTTGTGATTAATCACTATGCTTTAATTACGTTCCATTTGTAACAATGGAAATACACCCTGCATATCAGTTATTTACATTACAGTTCATAACAGTAGCAAAATTACAGTGATGAAGTAGCAACGGAAATCATTTTATGGGTGGGGGTCACCACCACATGAGGAGCTGTCTTAAAGGGTCGCGGCATTAGGAAGGTTGAGAACCGCTGCCCTAAACGCATCTGTAGGGACTGGAAAACACGGGCGGTGGGAGCCACACTGAGGCACAGAGTCTGGTCAAGGCGCAACAGCTGAGATGCACGGCTGCCAACACTCTGTTCCCGGTGTTTGTCACTTTCTCAGAATCCAAATCTCTGACAGGGCAGAGCCTGATGCACTGCTCGCCCCGGGAGGGCTGGGATGCGGAGAGGAAGGACGTGCCCACAGGCGAATAAATAGACTCACCTTGTCCTGACTAAGGCAGCCACCCGGGGGAAAGAGCATCGAGATACTGTGGGGAAGAGGATTGGATGCTAAGCTGACAAAACGTGCCAGGTCCGTCCCACATCATGAAGGTTCACCTTTGCAAGACGTTGAAGTTACATATTTTTCTCCTACGGACTCCAAGCAACGACAGATGCTATGTCCTCCGGTCGCCCCTGGATTGAACAGGTGTTTACATAAATATAGCACCCAAAAAACTAGTCTCGCCCAGCTGGTGTGGCTCAGTGGTTGAGTGTTGAGCTATGAATCAGGAGGTCATGGTTCGATTCCCAGTCAGGGCACATGCACTGGTTTCGGTCTTGACCCCCGTAGGGGATGTGCAGGAGGCAGCTAACCAACGATTCTTTCTTTCTCTTTCTCTCTCTCTCTCTCTCTCTCTCTCTCTCTCTCTCTCTTCACCTGCCCCCCCACCCCCCCTGTCTCACATCCTGTGCTAGAAACAGATTCCCAGAGGTCCTAGGTGGAAAATGCAGAACTTAGAAAAAGTAGAATTCCCTAATCCACACTTGTCCCATCTTTCATTTCTTCCAGATTATTCCTCATCCTCCGCTTACTCTTCTCTAACATGGACTGCTGCCTTCTCCACAGAGATGATGTATGACTTGCTACCATACACCCGCACTGGGGAAAGCTGCCTTCCACAATCTGTCATTTCTGGGCCTTATTATTCAAGGCCTTGTCACCTCCATGCTTAGGTTGGAATTGTTTTAAGGATGAAGTGTTTCTTTCTAGAATAGTACAGCTGATCCTTGAATGACTCCAGTTTGAGCTGTGTGAGTCCACTTACACCCAGACATTTTTTCTTTTTTTTTAATATATTTTATTGATTTTTTACAGAGAGGAAAGGAGAGGGATAGAAAGTCAGAAACATCGATGAGAGAGAGACATCGATCAGCCGCCTTCTGCACGCCCCAAACTGGAGATGTGCCCACAAGCAAGGTACATGCCCCCGACCAGAATCAAACCTGAGACCTTTCAGTCCGCAAGCCGACGCTCTATTCACTGAGCCAAACCAGTCTCAGCCAGATATTTTTTCAACAAATACTGTCAGACCTTCCTATTCAGTAGTTTTGTATCAGCAGATTCAACCACCTGCAAATTGAAAACGGTCACTTTCACTTTCCCAACCGCAGATTCCCAGCCGCAGACGGAAAGTGCATGCTTGTTTGAATCCCAGGATGCAAAGCACCAACTCGAGTCAGAAGTCATGTGTGGGTTTCTGACTGGGAGGGGGTCAGGCCCCTGACCAACGCATCATTCAGGATCCGCTATCATTCGAACATGAGAGCTTAGACAAGCATGTTTTCAGTGTCTTCCAAAGCCTGTAACAGAATCATTTTTAAAAAGATAGAAACCCACACGGCGAAGAAAACACGAGCCAGAAGACAAAATGTAACAGACTTCAGAAGCAGGAGGAGTAAGGTCCCCAGAGAACTGCCTAAGCCAGCTGGGAGCTGAATGCCAGCAGTTGAGGGTGGGGAGTGGGGTGGAGGGAAAAGAGGGAAGTCAATGGAAGAGCAAGAATTATAAAATGCTCTCAAAAAAATAAACAAAAAAGTCAAGATTTTTAAAATAATGACAACTACAGTCAGAGAAAGATAAATATCACCTGATCTCACGCATCTCTGAGAAACAGTGACAACATAAACTGATGAACAAAGACAGATCCAGAGACAGGGAAGGAGCGATCAAACTGTCAAACCGCAGAGGGAAGGCAGGGGCGGGGGAGAGGGGGTTAGGAGGAGAGATCAACCAAAGGACTTGTTGATCAGAAGCCTCACCAGTGGACATGGACAACAGAGTGTGAGGGTATGAGTGGCGGGTGGGGGTGTTGGGGAGGTAATGGCGGAGATGAGGACAAATATGTAATACCTTAATCAACAAAGAAATTAAAATGCAAAAAAATGACAGATCAAGCTAAACACTGAACCAACAGAAGCTTTAGAAAGATTTAAAAAATGTTAATTTCTATAACGTTTTCTAAAATAGGAAAATTTCAAACTTTCAACCGAGGACCCATCAAGTGTGACAAATGAAAACAAGAGCCCTGCCTGGTCTCACTGTGAGGTTTCTGACCATCAAGGATAGAGAGGAGACCCTTAAAATGTCTTTTTTTAAAAAGGTATAAAAATCGGAATAGCTTCAGGCAACATGATTATGTGATCAAGCAACAGGATCATGAAAAGATGTTAGCATCACTAATCAAGGACTGTGTGTAAAAACGTGTGCTACCACCTCACACCTGTTAGACTGGCTAGCCTCAAAAACACAGAAGATGAAAAACGCTGGCAAAGATGTGGAGAAGAGATGTGCATTGTGGGTGAAAATATTAATTGGTGCAGACACTGTGGAAAACAAGATAGCGGTTTCTCCAAAAATAAAAAAAATAAAATCACCATATGATCCAGCAATTCCACCTCTGAGTAAAAATCCAAAGGGAACAAAATTACTATCTTGAAAAGATATCTGTACCTCCTTGTTCGTGGCAGGATCATTTACAATAGCCAACATCTGGAAACAGCCTAAGAGTCCACTGATAGATATATGGATAAAAAAAAAAGGTCTTTCTCTCCTTCTTCTCTTCCCCCTCTCCCCCACCACACACACACAGTGTCCCCCCAAAAAAAGTATACACACTTTAGCAGCTGATAGCTCAATTTTGAAAATGAAATATATTGCATGTAATAAATACCGCCTTTATAATTATTCAAAGTGTGTATGCATTTTTGGGGGGACATCCTACACACACACACAATGGAATATATGAAGCCATAAAAAAGGAAGGAAATTCTGCTATTTACAACAACATGAATGGGCCATTATGCTAAGTGAAACAAGTCAAACAGAGAAATACAAATACTGTACTGTCTCATCTCACTTATATAGAAAAATCTAAAAAAAAAAAAAACAGAACTCAAAGAAACAGAGAAAAGATTGGTGGTTGTTAGAGGTAGGGGTTGGAGGGGGGCAAAATGGGTGAAAGGGTCAAAATATGAAAACTCCCAGTTGCAAGATAAATAAATTCTGGGAAGGAGATATGCAGCTGTGTTGAAAGTTACTAAAAGAATAAGTCTTAAAAGCTTTCATCACAAGAAAAATATTATAACTATGTGAGGTGATGCATGTGAACTAAACTGATTATGGTGGTCATTTCACAATATATCTATAAAATACGATTATATATAATGTGATATTATACACAGGCAGTCGTCAGGTTATGGAGGTTTTCACCATGAGTCGCGACCCACCTACATAAGTACCTATGTCACTCACATGGAGCACATACACAGCAGTAATAAAGTGAAACAGTAAAAAAAATGTAAAAGATAATAATTCCTGACCTTTACTTGTGGTAAATAAATAATAAAAAGGATAAAGCACATCTGTATATATGTCAAAATGATGGAACTTTTTTTTTAATAAATACTGTAAAGGAGAGATGGCAATGTAACCACAAAAACGATCCAAGTCGAGTCCGACAGAAATCGAGGACTGCCTGTATGTATATATAAAATCATGTTGTACACCTAAGACTAATACAATGTTTTGATGTCAGTTATACATCAAAACTGGAAAAAATAAAGCTCAACAAATATAAAGGATTGAAATTTTCCAGTATTTTCTCTGACCAAATAGACTCAAACCAAAAATCAACAAATGAAGATAACAGGAGAATCTCCAAGGACTTGGATACTAAGCAACACATTTCTAAATAACTCATGGGTCAAGAGGACGTCTCAAGAGAAATCAAGTACACACTGAACTGAATGAAAATGAAAACACAACACATTGAAATTTCTGGAACACAGCTAACACTGAGAGGGAAATTTATAGCACTATATGAATGAAAAAGGAAAAGTCTCACACAGATCATCTGAGCTCTTACCTCAAGAACCTAGGTGGGGGAAAGAGCAAAATAAATATAGTGCAAGTAGAAGGAAGAAAACACTAAAGATCAAAAGTCAATAAAATTGCAAGCAGAAAAACACTATGGAAAATCAAGGAAACAAAGAACTGGTTTAAGGAAAGGGTGATAAAATGAATAAACTTGCAGCAGAGCTGACTGACCAAAAAAAAAAAAAAGCAGTATCAGGAATGGATAGGGGATCAAAGGATAAGAAGAGAATACTGGAATCACTATACACACATACATTTGATAAAGAAATCCTCTTTACTTATAATAGGGTAATATGCAAATTGGTCAGGACACTGTCACATAACGACCAATCAGCAGGAGGGCAGGACAGCAAGCTACAAGAGGCAGAGAGCCACAGGAAGGCAGGACAGTGAGCCACAGCAGCAGAGAGCTACAAGCGGCAGTGGGCAGGGTGGCCAGCAGAGGCAGGTAGGAGCAAGCTACTCACACACACGGATTCGTGCACAGGGCCACTAGTCCTATCTAATAAAAGAGTGATATGCAAATTAACCATCACTCCGCTACACCCATAAGCCACGCCCACCAGCTTATCAGGAGTAAGTATGCAAATTAACCCAACCAAGAAGGCTGTAGCCAAGGAATGAGCAGGAGGCTTGGGTTTACCAGACAATGGAGGAAGCCAAGCTTTCCGCAAACCCTGGCTGGTCCAGGCCTCTACTCAAGGCTACAAAGTTTCAATTATAGAAGATAAATAAATCCCAACAAAAATAGCAGCAGCCACAGAGCTGGAGAGAGCAGGAGGCTTGAGTTGCCTCCAGTGATGGAGGAAGCCAAGCTCCCAAAGCCCTGGCCTGTCTTGGCCTCCACTTAAGGCTACAAAGTTTCAATTATAGACAACAAATCAATCCCAACAAAAATGGTTGCAGCCTTGGAGCAAGCAGGAGGCTTGGCTCCACTCCAGGCTACAAAGTTTCAATTAATAAATAAATCCCAGATACCAGGTCCTCTGCTTGGGTTGCTGGAGGGCATGGCCAGCCTGCAAACCACCACAGGCCCCTTGCCCAGGCTGCCCCACGCCCCAAGGGAATTCCCACCCTGATGCAGGACACCCTTCAGGGCAAACCAACTGGCTTCCACCCATGCACCAGGCCTCTATCCTATCTAATAAAAGAGTAATGTGCAAATTGACCAGTATTCCAACATACAAGATGGCTGCCCCCATGTGGACACAAGATGGCCGTCACAAGATAGCCAGCAGGGGAGGGCAGGTGTGAGCGATCAGGCCAGCAGGGGAGGGCAGTTTGGAGGGTCCAGGCCTCAAGGGAGGGCAGCTGTGAGCGATCAAGCTTGCAAGGGAGGGCAGGTGACCAGGCTGGTAGAGGAGAGAAGCTGGGAGCGACCGGGCCTGCAGGGAAGGGCACTTGGGGGGAAACCAGGCCTGCAGGGGAGGGAAGTTAGGGGCAAACAGGACAGCAGGGGAGCAGTTAGGCATTAATAAGACTGGCAGGGGAATGGTTATGGGGTGATCAGGCTGCAGGCAGAAGTGGTTAGGGCCAATCAGGAAGGCAGGCAGGTGAGCAGTTGGGAGCCAGCTGTCCTGGATTGTGAGAGGAATGTCTGACTGCCCAGTAGGAAGGGGTCTAAACAGGCAGTTGCACATCCCTCAAGGGATCCTAGATTGGAGAGGGAGCAGGCTGGGCTGAAGGACACCTCCCTCCATGCACGAATTTCATGCACCAGGCCTCTCGTTTAAAAATAAATTAATGGCACTGTGGACCTGGCACCAACAAACCAACACTTAGCTTCCCCCACATAGGATACAGGCCCCGCCACCAGCATGGAGCGACAGCCCACCAAATTGAAGCCAATGCTATTGAGACCCCATGGCACAAACCATGGCCACAACCCAGCCCATAAACTGCTGCTGAGGGTGCTGAGTAATGATGTCATGTAGCAACACCCAGTTTCCTCTTCCTAGCAACAACTAGCCTCCTTGCAGTTTCTTCAGCCCAGAAACCGTGCCTACTTTATAGTCAGGGGCAAACATTTTATAGTTTAACCAAATGTCTGTGAAGCATTTTCACGTGCCTCATCTCATTTGATCCTCACAGAAGCCCTGGAGTAGGTAGAATGAACACTTGGTGGAATCCTGTTTTCTTTGCATTAGCCAGAAAACGGAGATTTAGAAAGCTTAGAAACCTAACCCAACTGAAAAGAAGAAATGGTGGACCTTGAAAATGACTACAGGTTTTCCCATTGCACAAAAGATAGTCAAACATTCTACAGTTAAATATTTTACCCTTTGTTTTCCCTGCATCATCTACAATAATAATCTGCTCCATGTTGATATTTACTGCTGTGTTGCTGATAATTACCTGAAAGAGAAGTTGGGGGTGCTTCACTGGGCTGAAAAGCTTTAGCTAAATCAGAAAGCAGGTCTAATTAAGCAAGTTTAGCTACATCTATAAAAGGCTGAGTTTACTCACACATGTGCAACACATATAAAGCTCTTGCTGGCGCCCATGGCACGCGTGTGTTTCAATCTCTCATTGTCCATCGTGAATTTGGTTGACACTTCTATTATAGAAAAAGGGTGAATAGCGATATTAAAATATTTCTTCTAATTAATTTCCTTTCAATGTGCATAAATCCATGCACTGGGACACTAGTCTAAAAATAACAAGTTTAATTTAAGAGACAAAACAGGGAACGGATTGGTATGAAAGTCAGGACAGTGGTTTCTCTCTGGGGGAATGAGGGCAGGTGGCCCTGGGACCCGCAAAGTTCCACTCCTGTCCTGGGTGGTAGTGAGGCGGGAGTTCACATAATTCGCCAAGCTATACATTTGTTTTGTGTAATTTTTTGTTGTTGTTATTATTTGTGTTTGGCTTTATAATAAGTTACAAAAGAAAAGATAGCAGGTAGCTGTTCTGTCTCAACACAGAAGCCTTCTAAACACACTGGATTCCAGGGAGCGCCCCTCCGGGAATAGGGTCACTCTGTTTCCCATGATACGTTTCCAGGGTCTTCGGTTTATCAAGGTCAGACCTCCCTCAGGGGACAATCTCGCCTCTGAGTCCAGGAAGCTTTTCTCCACTCAGAAGGGATGTCGCCTCCTCCCTATCGTGTCCCAGCAAACACAGGGCCCTTCTCACTGGTCCAGCTGGCGGGGAGCACACACCCAGCTTTTCAGAGGGTGGGACGCACCCCAAACAGAAGAAACATTTCTCGCAAGCGCGCATGCTACAGGAGCCTCATTAAAAACAAAACCCACGACAGGCGGAGCCCGGGAAACCCGGGGGGAGCCGCAGGCCGCACGCACCTGCAGCACCCGAGGTGGCATCACGGGGCGCGGACAGCTTCCACTGGACCTTCCAGAGCCGCCCGGCGGCCGGGCCCACCGCTTGCCACCTTCTCGGCCTCTTCCTCCCCCACAGACACAGAAGCAGGGACGGGACCTACCTCCGGGGGTGTCTGCGGGGGCACCCCACGCCCCGCGCCCGCACTGCTGTGTGGTCCGCGTGGCCAGGTCACCGCCGGCGCCGCAGCACTGCCCGCAGGCCCTCCGGAACCCAGCGCGGCGGTAACACACGGCGGCCGAGCATCCCCTCAGCGGGTGACGTCGCAGCTACGTCAAGCCGTACCGCAGGCCTAACGTCATAACGTCCCAGCGTGACGCCTTACGTGGCTGTCGTGATGCTGATGTCAATACGCGCACTGCGCTGCCAGGCGTGGACGTGCAGCACGTGCAGTCATGCCCAGTGTTTAACGCTTGGTAACAGACGATGACACTATTGATTGATGCATTTACTGACTGCACTTTATTGTTGAGAGTGTACCCTTCCTTCTTATAAAAACAAGTCTTTTGTTTTGTTTTTAAGATGTTTTTATTGCTTTCAGAGAGGAAGGGAGAGAGAAAGAGAGAAACATCAATGATGAGAATCACCCATCGGCTGCCTCCTGCATGAGCTCCTTTGGGGATCAAGCCCCAAACCCCGGGCGTGTGACCTGGGAATCCAGCCATGACCTCCTGGTTCACAGGGTTGGCCAGGGGAAAACACATCTGTGGTGAAGCGGCCTGACATGTTATCTCTGCAGCAGCCTCATGCATCTCATCTTTAGTGCACTTCTTTTTCATTGATTTTCTCTGAGGCCTGATTTCTGATGTAATCTCATGCTGTTTTGCTCAGGAACATGCTGACCAGACTTACAGCCTGAGAGCAATAGGCTGCATGGTCCAGCCCATGCGTGGAGGGGATGTAGCATGTAGGTGTGTGCAGATGCACGCTGTGATGTTCGCACATGACAAGATCATGCAAGCACACGTTTCTCAGAGCGTTTCCCCCTGGGTGAGTGGCACGTGACTGGAGTGCACTTTAACCCGGTCATTGCTTTCCTCTGGTTGTAATCAGACTGTGAGCAAATAAGTACAAAGATGTCCAGTGTCCACGCAAAAACTTAGACGTGGCTGTTTTAGACCCCCCACCGTCATTAAAGTGAACACAGAAGGAATAATAATCTTAAAAGTTTTTAAAGCCCAGGACAAATGACATGGAAACTAACATAGTTCATACCAGGAGCCAGGCCTTGTCCTACATACATGTAACAATCAATGTAGTTTTCCCAACAAGCCTACGAGGAAGGGACTAAGATACCCCCCCCCACGATAAGATGAAGAAACTGAGTCACAGAGAGAATCTCAATAACTTCTCAGGTTGGAGGCATGTCACATGATCATGTGACAGCGAGAGTGGAGGGAAGGCAGGGTGTGGGCCCACAGATGCTCCTGGGGATAATATTTGTTCACATAAAAACCTAAAGGAGCCAAAACTGGTTTGGCTCAGTGGATAGAGCATCAGCCTGCGGACTGAAAGGTCCCAGGTTTGATTCTGATCAAGGGCATATACCTTGGCTGGGCGCACATCCCCAGTAGGGGCATGCAGGAGGCAGATGATCGATGTTTCTCTTTCATCCATGTTTCTAACTCTATCCCTCTCCCTTCTTCTCTGTAAAAAAAAAAAAAAAAAATCAATAAAATATATTTTAAAAAAACAACCTAAAGGATTAAAGAATCCTCTGGCGGCTGGAGATTTCTTTGGACTTCCTCTATTCTTCTCAGGCTGCTCTACTGAACATTTTCTAGTTAAAAAATTAAACATTTGGTGTCTAAGGAGTCACGAGAATTGGTTCTGGGGCAAGAATTAGTGCTGGGGTTGCACACAGGGTGAGCGCTTACTACGAGCTGGGCACACCCCTGGCCTAAGTGGTCCCAGGATGGATGGTCCACCATGCAGCCGCCCTTCCCTGGGCCCCAGCATCTTTGGGCCACGCCCCTGCCTGCCCTCCACTCTGGCTGTAGCCCTGCCAGCATCACCGAATGGATCTTGGGTAACACAGAGCAAATGTGGACCACGTGATCGCCGGCTTGCAGGGGTCACTCAGCCTGGCTCAGCTGTAGGAGCCCTTCCTTGCCCAAGAGAGATGGCAGTTGGCAACACCCTCCCAGCCAGTGCCCACGCTGCTCCACCGTGTGCCCTTGTGTCCCGGAATCTCGCCTCACGTGGCAGGAAAGGCAAGCTGTTTCTGTTTTTTTAATATATTTTATTGCTTTTTCACAGAGAGGAAGGGAGAGAGATAGAGAGCCAGAAACATCGATGAGAGAGAGACATCGATAAGCCGCCTCCTGCATGCCCCCCACTGGGGATATGCCCGCAACCAGATACATGCCCTTGACTGGAATCGAACCTGGGACTTTTCAGTCCCCAGGCCGACGCTCTACCCACTGGGCCAAACCGGTTTCAGCAGCAAGCTGTTTTTTTTATTTTTTGTTTTTAATCTGATGCTTCCAGCAAAAGTCAAGGCCACAACCCCAAGCTGCAGGCAGGTGTCAAGAGCCACTTGAACCCTCTAAAGAGTCCTCAGGGCCCCACTTGATCCTCGGTGACCTTCCCACCCAGAGCAGGCGCTGTCACGGACAGCAGGGGCCCGCTGCCCTGGCTGCTGGCTGAGGGCCAGCGCTGGCCGACAAGAATGACCAGCTGGAACCGGCGTGCGGTCCCCGAGGAGAAGGGCATCCCAAGAGGCTGAGCGAATGGAGATGAAGGACAGCCAGTCACACTTGCGTTTCAGGTCAAGAGCCGTTTGGTTTTTTGCTTTGTTTTCAGGGTGAGGGCGCCCCATGGGATATTTGGGGCGTACTTACACTTTCAAAAGTCACGTGCTTCTCTGAATCTCAAATGCAACGAGGCATGCTGGGTCTTATCTGGAGACCCTTCCTCTGAAGCAGTGACTTTTAAAGTAAAACCTCCTCTTGCTGCAACCGGTTTGGCTCAGTGGATAGAGCGTTGGCCTGCGGACTGAAAGGTCCCAGGTTCGATTTCGGTCAAGGGCATGTGCCTTGGTTGCGGGCACATCCCCAGTGGGGGGCGTGCAGGAGGTAGCTGATCGATGTTTCTAACTCTCTCTCTCCCTTCCTCTCTGTAAAAAATCAATAAAATATATATTTTTTTAAAAAACCTCATCCTCCCCTCTGGCCACTAGAATAGTGGCTAATACTTGAGCAGAACACTGCACCTGGCTTGGGAGCTGCAAACCAGCCCTTTTCACACAGCTGCTTCCGGTTCCCACTCATCAAGGACTCCCGTGCCCTCAAATGTCCCCAGGAATGCCTCTCCATGAGTCCCACAGTGAATCCTGAGGGCCTACTGGGTGCTGGGCCCTGAAGCCAACACAGGAACAGACACATACGGTCCCTCTGCTCCCAGGGCTGACATTCTAGAGAAGCTGCGGAAGGAGAAAATCCCAGGCAGTAAATAAAAGCAACAAGGCCAAGGGACAGGTGACCAGGAGGCCACCGAGCCTGAGAGGTCAGGGAAGGAAGCTGAGGAGACAACACTTCAGCTGAGATGTGTGTGTCTATTGGAGGAGAGGCAGTCACCGCAGGCAGAGTGATTGTTTGTGCAAAAGCCCTGGAGCAGAGAGCGCTTCCTCCGTCCAGGGGCTGAAGGCCATGGCTGTGGCTTTAGAAAAGGGAGGGCGGAGCCGGGGGTGGTGGTGTGCAAGGCGAGGCTGGGGGGCAGAAGAGAGTTTGGATTGTATGCCGAGCGTAGGGTAAGCCGGGAGGGTTCTTAGAGTAACGTGATGAGGTTCAGAGGTGTTCACCCCTCCCTCCCCGTCCAGAGAAACTCACAGCATCATAGGTGGCAGGACCAGGGCTGGCGGGGGGAAGGGGGATGCGGAAATCAGTAAGGCATTGGGGTGCAGAATTTAAGAAGACCCCTCTCTTGGATCTGTGCCACTTGTTGCTTCTCAGTGGCCCCAGGCCCTGCATGGAAGTCAGGGCCCGCCCCGATCGGCCCTGGCAGCTAGGAGAGGGGAGAGACTAACTCCGGGTTCCATCTGTACCAACAGGCTGCGGTGTGGTTCCCACGGGGCTGGGAACGCCACGCCTGACCCGCTCTGCTTTGTAAAGAAGGGGTGTTCCCTGGGCCAGGACCCCCTCTGGCACTCAGGTCCCCTCTGGCGAGGGGTCAGCAGCTGAGCCGCAGCGAGGCACAGCTCGGGGCATTCTGACCCTGCAGTCCCATAGCCTCGTGGACTCACACCCTCGGGGCCCTGCAGGAGGAGGGAGCTGGACACCCCACCTCAAACCACCCCAAACCAGACCACTGCTGTCTGTCTTCACCTCACACCGAGGGGGCCCAGGCTTCCCTCCCTGGGGCAGGGGCTCAGAGAAACACTCCCGCCCCCGGGCCCAGCCGCTAGCTGTGCGGCCTCAGCCTCCTTTTGTCCTTAACCAGCGTTCACCAGGCGCACCTGGCTTGCCCACGGGCCCTGAGACCACGGTGATCCTATGGCCGTTGTCCTTGACCTTAGCGGGCATTAAACTTGGTGGGGACAGTAGAAGTAGTTAACAAAAACATGGGTGGCCAAGTCCCACCACCCAGGGCTGGCTCTGATTCAGTGGAAGTGGGGGTGAAGGCCCCGAATCTCTCCTTCAACCATCAGCCAAGCGATCCGGGAAGCAGGGAAGGTAACTCGCCTGAAGGAGACTCAGTGGCAGCTAATTCAGACCCTCGCTAGGACACAGGAAGGCGGGCTCAAACCAGGAACCCAGCTGAGGTCAGTGACCAGCCCAAGGTCACACCGCCGGTAAGGAGCTCAGCTGCCAATCAACCCCGGCTGGAAACCGAGTCCGCCTCTCTGAATCCGTGCTGCTGGGCTGGCCGTGCTTGGGGGGGGGGGGGGGAGAGCAAATGTCCGGGGTTAGGGAGAAAGGGGTGAAAATGTTCTAAAGTGGATAGCAGCGAGGGTGGCCCAACTCCGTGGCCTAAAAGCCACAGCTTTGTACACGGTAAGTTCCATGGGAGATGAGTTAGAGCTCAAGAAAGCTGTTTAAGGAGAACATATTTGCGCTCACACGTGCAGTGGCTTGACTGACTGCCGGCAGGTGGGAGGGGCATTTGAAGGCAGGTGACCTTGACCCCCAGGTAAAATGTTTTCACGTGAGCTTCCTCCCTCCCTCAGCTTCCTCTCCCCGCAGGAGTGGAGCCCTCGGGGGACCCCCCTCCCCATCCCACTTCCACCCCAACCACACAGGTGTCACTAAAACGGACATCACACATCCCAAGGACCACTCGCACGCTCCTTCCTTACAATCGCACTTCACACTTTTATTGTTAATGTTCTTCACATGGCAGACAGAGCCGTCTCCCTGGGAGGGCCAAGCCCACACTCCGGGGCTCCCCCTTCTCCTGAAGCCCCCAGCAGACTGACCATCTCAGAGGTTGACAGCTGGCCAGCATGTTTGCACATGCAAACACAGGAGGGGCCCCCCGCCCCCACCTGCACGCACCCCACATTCCCAGAATTTGCCAGGGGCTGAAGGTGACCTCCAAGGTTTTGGGGGTTCCTAAGCCTTCCTCGCTGCTGGATGGGGGAAAACTCTCAAGAACGGAGAGGCTGGGGTCAGCCCAGCCCGTGAGTGTGTTGACATTTGTGGGACAACATCGCTTCGTCGGGATCAGGAACAGCCATGGGTTTTCATGCTCAAGAGGGTGAGTTTCCGGAAGCGGAACGTTGGAAACGAACAGCAGTTGTTAGCCGGGTGGGAACTGGGGGAGCTGGGCCGGGGGGCCAGCGGCCGGTGTTTTGCTGCCCATGTGAGGCTCTCTCGAGAACTTTCTCCTGGGCCACTTTATCAGAGCCCGCGCTGCAGCCGGTCGACTGAATGCATTAAATAACACAAGTTATAAAACTTTAAAAACGGGGCATTTACAGTCAGGGACATAAATACGTGCTTTGAAAAGTGTCTACGTACATATTTACAGAGTTGCAAGATCAACCATAGTAGCCCTGAAAAAAGAAAAGTCCCTTTTTGTGTGGGTGCGTGTGTGTGATGACACACACGCCTCCCGGTCCCCTCCCTCTCGGCTTTGGGCTGGTTCTGTCACCGCTGACCATGGGGCTGAGGCACAGGCGGGAGGGGGCTCGGGCATCCTCGGCTGGGGTCTGCCCCAAAGGCACCAAACCCAAGACCCGCACCGGGTCCCAACTCCTCAGCTCAGCTCACCCGTGTCTCCGAGGCCTGGCCCGGCCCGCCAGAACTGGGGGGGACCCCTGGCAGGGGATGGAGAACGTACAGAGATCTCTTTCTCCCTCCACCCCTCTCCCCCTTTGCTTTTTCATGTTCCACCTTCACTTTCACTTCCCAGTTTCTATCTGTTGTTTCTCTTTTCAGCTCATTTGAGAAGCTCGCGCCCTTCAAGTGTCGCTGGTCCCACCGAGCGAGGCCTAGGAGCCCCTGGAAACCCCTCGTCCCCACTGCCTGCCCCCCGCTTCCCCCCATGGAGGAGCCCGATCCCTACAGGGGACCATGGCTTCCTCCCGGTGCACATGGCCTAGCCACGGTCTCGAATCTGGACGTGACTCAAGCGCCGACAGCTCAGGCTTGCGGGCCAAGAAGGTTTGCCAAGTGCGCAGGCCAGAGGGGCCGGCGGCGGCTCCGGCAGGTCTGCAGCCACCGGTTCCCAGAGATCGTGGGGGGACGTGGGACATGAAGGGGGGTGGTGGGGAGCAGAACGGCTGGAAGGGGAGCTGGGCCTCCTCCTGAAGGCCTTCCTCGGGCACGACTGGAGCGGACCCCCGGGGCCAGACCAAGGTCCCCGCCGTGGGGAGGGACACGTCGAGAAGCAAAAAGCAGGATCAAGGAGCTCTTGAGAAATTGCATAGTAGGCGAGGTCCCGCCGCGGCAGGAAGGCCGAGCTGCAGAGCATGCTGGTTGGCGTGGGGGCGGCTGGCGCCCTGCCTCCTCCCGGGGCTCCGGGGACCACACGCTGGCAGGCGCGCCCGTCTCTCTCGCTCAGGCTCCAGCGCTGAGACAGGTCACCGCTCCCCGCGGGGCCCAGCAAGGCCGGTCCCTTTGGCTTCTCCGCTTCCAGGTCACTTCAGGTGCTGAGGAGACAAAGACAAGGACGATAATGGCTGAGACCGGTTTGGCTCAGTGGATAGAGCGTCGGCTTGAGGACTGAAAGGTCCCAGGTTCGATTCCTGTCGGGGGCATGTACCTTGCTTGCGGGCACGTCTCCACTGTGGGGCGTGCAGGAGGCGGCTGATGGATGTCTCTCTCTCATTGATGTTTCTGACTTTCTATCTCTCTCCCTTCCTTTCTGTAAAAAATCAATAAAATATATTTAAAAAGAAAAAAAAAGAACAATAACAGCGGCCGCTTCCTTGGGGCCCTGGGCTGCTCCAGCATCTGCCAGCTGCGCCTTTAAGATTTCCCTGTTTGTCGGGGTGCACGCACGCATCCAGAGGAAGGCAAAGCGCGGGGAGGTTTCACATTCACGCACCTGCGTCACTGGCACCAGATCAGGAAGCAAAATGGGAGGACCGAGCTCCCATCAGCCCCGAGCCCTGCCCCCGTTTTTGGGAATAACCATGAGCCCTCCTCCCCAGAATAACCAGTATCCTGCCGTCTGGTGTCCTGCTGGTTGATTGATTTCCCCCATTTTTCCCTGAAATAAGTGAAATTAATCAGTGCACATGCATGCACCTGGTTTCTGCGGCTGGACGCGTCTGCCAGCACGTGCTGCGGACGTCCGCTCTGTCGCTGCGGGGGTCTGTTGGAGGATCATCCCGCCTCGCTACTACCAGCGCAGGTCCGGGCGTCTGGGCCTGGCAAGCATAAGTCGCTGGGGTATTCACACATGGGCTAAGTGTCACGTGTGGGGCACATGTGTGCATGTTTGTGCAGAAGTGCTGGCAGTAAGGCACTCCTACATCACATGTGAGTGTTCTGGTATGTGTTTGCTGAGTGGATCCCTGACCGTGAAATCCTGGGCCCGGGATTCGCATCTGCTCAGCTCCAGCTAATTCTGCCAAACAGTTTTCTGGAGTTTCCTGGCTGCCGCTGCTGGCAGAACCCTTGTGGCAGGTGACAGAGACCCCCTTTTCGCATGGAAGAGATGGAGGCTCAAAGGAAAAGTAACCTGTAGGAGGTCAGGCAGCTAACAGGTGGCAGAGGTGGGACTTGAACCCAGGTCCGGCCCAGGCCAGAGCGTGAGGGTGCGAGGGAATGGCGTGGTCGTGCTTCCTCCGTGGGAGCCTCCTCTACGTCATGTGGCCCGGAGCCAGGCACATGTGAGCAGCTCATGTGTTGGCTGTGTTGAGTGGAAGGTGAGCCTGGAATTGGGCCGAGATCAGAGGTTCGATTCGCTCACCCAGGGAACCTGGTTATCGTTACTATTAGTAATAGCAATTATTAAAGTACAGTGGTACCTCGAGATACGAGTTTAATTCATTCCGTAACCTTAAGGCGTGGGAAACTATGAGACGCTCGAGTCGCGGTAAACTGGTGGGTCGTGTGCAGCCGGCCGATCCGCACGATGACTCCTATCTCAAATGTTGCTCGTATTTCAAAGCAAAAATCGCTCGCTCGACGGCTCGTATCTCAAAAATCTTGTAGGTTAGGGCACTCGTATCTCAAGGTACCACTGTACTGCTACTAGTAATAATATAATAATTTACTGAGGATCATAATACAGTGCTTATTGAGGGGAGGCGTACTGCATCCGAGGCACCCACTCTCCTTGGTGCTTTTCACGTGCAGCTGACCCGGGACATGCTCACAGAGGGGCGGAGTGCAACACGGAGAAGTCAAGTAGCCGCCAGGATCACTGGCGCCGGAATTCAACTCCAGAAAGCGGGCGCTTACCCACACCCTGTCCATGTCAGCCCCCCCAAACCTCTGGCCGGGAGCTCTCCGCCACGGGAGGACCCAGCCAGGAGGG
>PVJN01023426.1:0-32308 GCA_004026805.1 Lasiurus borealis | reverse complement strand
TGTCAAATTTGTCTTTCATTTTTTCAGGCATCTTATTACATTTCTCTGAAATCTTTCTCTAGAAGGTTGCTTGCCTCCATTTCATTTACTTTCTTTTTTGGTGATGCCTGCTTCTCTTTCATATGGGGGTTATTTCTTTGTCTCCCCATGGTCTTTCTTCTCCAGGTGTCTGTTTATGTAGTTCTCTCTCTTGCATTGACTTAAAGGCAGAAAATACAACACAAACAGGTACAATGCTCAAGGCACAGAACAGAAATGTATTCATGATATTAATAGCCACAATAAAGGTGATCATCAGAGAGAAAAATTAGGAGATAGGAGAGAAATAAGAAGAGAGAAAAGAAGAAAAAAAGAGAAAGGAAAGAAAAGAGTGCCAAAATGAAATTGGGAGAAGTGAGAAAAAGAAAAAAAACAGAAATAGGGGAAAGAAAGAGAATAAGAAAGAAAACTGGATCAAATTATACGTATGGGGAGAATACTCCAATAGAACAGCCACTAATCCCAACAAATGCCAGCAACAAGTACCTGGAGATTAACACAAACTATAAATAAAAACTAATATCAAATGAGGTAAAGGAAATAGAAGTAAAAAACCAATAAAAACAAAGCAAACCAAAAAAGAATAAGTAAAACAATCCCACAAAAATGTTTAAAAATCGATATAATCAACATTCAAGCAAACGACAAAAACAGGACAAAAAGAAAAACAATTTTTTGGATAGTGAAGACAGAGAAGAGAGAGGACTTGGAACAGGGAATTGGAAATTAGATATATAAATAGGGTGAAATTTTAACAGGAGATAAAAGGAAAGAATAGAGGAGAAGCCAAGATGGCGGCATAGGTAAACACCTACACTGCTGCCTCGCACAACAATTTCAAAACTACAACTAAAAGACAGAACGGACATCATCCAGAACCACAGGAAAGCTGGTGGAGTGGAAATTCTACAACTAGAGGGAAAGAGAGGGGCTCATGGAGACCCAGAGGAGCTGCAAAAAGCTGAGGTACAGATACATGCATGTGGAGAGATCGGGTGCCAGAGAACCTAGCTGGCCTTCTCTGGCAGGAGGGAGACGGAGACTCTCAAAGGTATTGAACTCCTTATCCTATGACACTAAACCCCTGATCCAGGCGAAACTAATTTGGGGGGAGTTTGGACTGTGAAAGGGGAGAAGTACACGGAAATTTAGGGGAGTCACAAAAGATCAGAAGTCTGGTGGCGTGCACGGCACTGTGCCGCAGAGGACAAACTGCTGATTGTGTCGCTGGCTTTCACGAGTGGGCGGGAGACAGACCCTCCCAACTGTGCCACTTCTAACTTCACTAAACCCCAGTTTCGGGCAAAACCCTGGGGACCCAGACTTGTGTGATCCCGTAGCACAGGTGAGCCAGAAAGGCAGCTGTCTAGAGGCACTGCAAGGGAGAGCGCACGCGCACACAGCGACTGCTCCAGTGATTACCCAGTCACGTGAGACTCAGGGGCCGTGGAGGGCGGGCCTGACTGAAAGGCAAGGCAGTCCCTTAAGCCCTGAGACTCCACCTATCCCAAGCTCAAGAGAGGCTTTTGCAGTTTTTCAAGTCTGGTATCATAAGGCTGAAGCCAACACAGAAGTTCTCCCAGCATAGTGAAAATGCCGAGACAAGATAAGGGATCACAAACAAAAGAAATGGAGGAAAAAAAACAACTGGATATAGAGTTCAAAACCACAATTGTAAGGTTTTTCAAGAATATGATAGAAAAAATGGATAAATTTATCAAGTCCCAAGAGGAGATGCAAAAGGACCAAGTAGAGATGCAAAAGATCCAACTAGAGATGATAAAGGACCAAATAGAAATTAAACATACACTGTCTAAAATAAAAAAATATTATATAGAGACCTAATACCAGACTAGCGGAAGGCAAGAATCAAGTCAAAAATGTGAAATATAAAGAATCAGAAAACACTCAACTGGAAAAGCAAGAAGAGAAAAGAATCCAAAAATGTGAAGATAATGGGACAGCTTCAAGTGTACCAACATCAGAATTGTGGGGGTGCCAGAAGAGAGAGAGCAAGATACTGAAAACCTATTTCAAGAAATAATAACTGAAAACTTCCCACATCTGGCAAAAGAAATAGACTTACAAGTCCAGGAAGCACACAGAACCCCATATAAAAGGAATCCAAAGAGGACTACACCAAGACACATCATCATTAAAATACCGAGAGCAAAAGACAAAGAGAGAATATTAAAAGCAGCAAGAGAAAAACAATTAATTACCTACAAGGGAACACCGATACGACTGTCAGCTGATTTCTCATCAGAAACGGTGCAGGTCAGACGGGAGTGGCAAAAAATATTAAACATGATGTATAGCAAGAACCTACAACCAAGAATACTCTATCCAGCAAAGCTATCATTTAGAACTGAAGGGCAGATAAAGAGATTCACAGATAAAAAAATTCATCAACTCCAAACCAGTATTATATGAAATGCTGAAAGGTACTCTTTTAGAAGAGGAAGAAGAAAATGGTTAAAGATAAAAAATTATGTACAACAAATACATATCTATCAATAAGTGAATCTAAAAATTAAGTGAATTAAAAATTTGATCAACGGAATAAACTGGTGAATATACTAGAATCAGGAGCACAGAAAGGGAGTGGACTGATAATTCTCAAGGGAAAAGGGGATAGAGGGGTACAGGGAGTGACTAGACAAAAATCATAGACCTATGGACTCATAATTGGGGTAAAAGGTAAGGGTAGAGGCAGGGGGTAGCGGGGTGGAGGGGAGCTATGGAGGGGAATAAAGAGAGACAAATGTAATAATCTGAATAATGAAGATTTAATTAAAAAATTTTAAATAAAGGAAAGAATAGGGAAAATCTAAAGTAGGAAAAATGTAAGAGAAACAGAACAACAATAAGGAAAAAGTTAGGAAGAGAGTGATGGCATAAAGGTAGAGTTTAGATAGAGTAAAATGATGCTAAAGGAAAGATGAAAATAGAATGTAGAACTCTAATCCCAAAGTAAAATGAAGAGAAGATAAATCTCAATATTTTTCCAAAAAGGTAAAATAGTAGTAGGATTAATTCTGATTGAAAAAAATAAACATAAAAACATAATAATTAAAAAAGTAAAATCAAGTGATGAAAAAAGAGAAAAAAAGAGTTTATTAAGTAAAAGATGAAGAAATTCAATATAAAATAAAAATTTTAAAAATATGCAGTAGTGAAGGTCATTTGCTTCCTCCGTTCTATTTGGCATGCCTATTTCCCAGTAGGGACAGTATTGCAGTTCCCTGTTTTCCACTTGTGCTCAGTGTTGTAAGCTAGTCATGGTTTTTAAGTAGGCTGTGTGTCTTAATCTCTTTATTCTTTTATTTGTTATTACACAAGAGTCAATTTGTGAGTCAACCCCTGGGTGGCAGTGTTTCCAAATTGACCTCCAAGACTATAGGTCCTCTCTAGCCTGTGCTTAGATCCTGCTTTCCCTGTGGCACTCATTACTGGTTTGTGGGAGTGGACTTCCCCAGAGCTCATTCTCCAATGGTCACTCCTGGCTCTGATCCCCGGGTTCCAGAAAAATAACTTTTCCCTGCAGTCTTCCAGGGTGTCCCCAATTGGGTCATTCTATGTCTTGGGCTTAGCAATCAGAAGCAAGGATCTGAAGAGGAAAGAGTGCAAGTCTGCACACTCCCCTTTCCTCACTCTTGTCCAAGTAGCCGGCACACTTTAATAACTCCCAGGCTGTCCTTCTGCATCAGATCAAAATGGTTGCTTTCTAGACATCCCCTCTGTTAGCAGTTTTGAGACCCCCTTCCACAGTCACGGATATTGCCAGGCCCAACAGCTATGGATTTTCTCTCTGTGCAGATTTCCCCTGGTCCTCCTGATCCCATAGTGCATGCATTTCTCTGTCCTGCAGGACCAGAGACCTCACCTTATCTCAGGCAAAATATGACCTTTTCATGTGAAGTGTAGAGCTCCTCTGAATCCAAGTTTCAATTGTACCAATTGGGGACCGGTGTTCTGGGGCTTGCAGCTGTTCAGTGGATTCCGAAGTTGTAGATTTTCAGTTTCCGATAACATCCACTTTCCCCTTCAAGATGGCACAGTCTCTGCATCTGAGCAAGTGGCTCCGGGAGAGAACCCAGAAGTAATGGGGGCAGCCCAGTCAGGGGGCCCTGTCCAGCAGGTCCCTACCTTCTCCTGGAGTATAGCTATCCCTTAACTCGCCAACAACCACTCCCAGTGCGACCTTCAGCTGTTCTCTCTGTCTGCTGAGGGACAAGGCTCATGACATGTCTGTCTATTCTGCAGCCATTTTCCCCCCATATCTTTCTACAAATAATTTCCTTGGAATGCATGCGGCCTTCCTCCCATTTTCTAGAATTTTATTTCAATGGATTCATATGGCATTTATTCAGTTGTAAGTTGCTTCTTTGGCTCACATAATGACTTTGAGGTTGATTTATGTTGTTGTAAATATCAATTGATCATTTATATCTGACAAACATTTTCCTGTGTTACAAAAACTTCTGTGTTTTCTTCTAGAAGTTCTATTGCTTTAGCGTTTATGTTTAGGACTATGATTCATTTTGAGTTACATTTTTGCACATGATATAAAATAAGGATCAAATGTTAGTTTTAAAAATATGTTTACCTAGTAGATCCAGGATGATTTCTTATAAAATAAACTTTACATTTCTCATTGAATTGCTTTGGTAACTTGAAAATAAAGTTAATATATAAATGTGGGCTTCAAAGGAGTTTAAGTAGTAGAAAAATGATGGTCAATGCACATCATGCTTTTTATTTTTAGTATTTAATTTCATAAATATTTCTGAAAATCCTACCATATAGCCAATCACTGTGCCAGGGATGAGACTTATTTGTGTTTCTGTCTTCAAAGCTTTGAACAGAGTCTGGCACACATAAGACCCTTTGAAGTATTTAACCAAAAGCAAAAAAAGAAAGACAAGTAATATAGAGCTTCTGTCTTCAGGATTCTTAGAATTCAGAGTACAAGAAAGATCCTTGGGTAAAATAACAAGTCAAGGAGATGATTAAGAGCGAATGCAGCCCTTTGGTAAAGAAAAAATAGGAAGGCATTTAGCGAGGGTAGTGGTAGTGAAAAGAAATAGTAGTTTCAAGAAACACAGGGAATGGTAACTAATGAGAAGTTGAAGATGCGTTTCAGGTTTGCCACATAGGAATAATAAAGATGTAGTAGATTTAGTGGGAATAGAATCTGCGAGTCATGTATGCATCTGAATGTCCTTAGACAGAAAAGACATGACTCCTGCCCTCCAAGAGTTTATATCCTGGAAAAAAATGGAAACCTGTGTAGAGAATATATGATAGAGTGGTACCTCGAGATTTGAGTGCCCAAACATACGAGATTTTTGAGATATGAGCCATCAAGCAAGCAATTTTTTTGCTTTGACAAGCAACATTTGAGATACAAGTAATCGTGTGGATCGGCCGGCTCTATACAACCCATCAGTTTACCACGACTCGAGCGTCTCATAGTTTCCCACACCTCAATCAGTGTGCTTATTTACTTCGTTGTCAAAGCATCTATTGTGCATTTACATACTTTATCACATTTCTTTTTATAATCATGGGTCGGAAGAAAGCAAGTGAAAAGGTCAGTGCTCAGAAGAGGATGATGTCTATTGAATTAAAGTGTGAAATCATAGAAAAATATGAGCAAGGTGTGTGAGTGGCTGACTTGGCGAGGCAATACGGACGTAGTACTTCAATGATATGCACTGGGCTTAAACAGAAGGAGTTGATAAAGGGTATAACACCAGCTAAGGGCGTTACAATAATTTCTAAGCTCCGTAGCTCTCTCCATGAAAAGATGGAGAATCTACTGATGGTGTGGGTGACGGAGAAGCAGCTTAAAGGAGATACATTAACACAGGGCATCGTATGTGAGAAGGCACGAGCGATTTACGGTGATTTGCTGGAGCAGACCCCACGCACTTCCATGGACGAAGCATCGAAAGACTCATTTAAAGCCAGTAGAGGCTGGTTTGATAACTTCAGGAAAGGTCCGACATTCACCCATCATCAAGCATGGTGAGGCAGGAAGTTCGGATGTGAAGGCAGCTGAGGATTACCTCAAAACTTTTTCTGAACTGATAGAAGCCAAAAGATATATCCCCCAGCAAGTCTTCAACTGTGATGAGACAGGGCTTTTCTGGAAGAAGATGCCAAATAGGACTTATATACCGGCAGAGAAGAAGGCAATGCCAGGCCACAAACCCATGAAGGATAGGCTAACTCTCGCACTGTGCACCAATGCGAATGGCGACTGCAAGATCAAGCCTCTGCTCATATACCATTTGGAAAACCCCAGAGTCTTTAAGTCACATAAGATTTTAAAAGATAAACTGCAAGTTATGTGGAGGGCAAACCCGAAGGCATGGGTCACCAGGCAGTTCTTTGTGGAGTGGGTAAACCTGGTTTTCGGCCCTTCTGTTAAGAAAAATCTACAGGAAAACAACCTAACCATGTAAGCCCTCCTCGTCCTTGACAATACTCCTGCTCAACCACCAAACCTTGAAGATAAACTCCTTGAAGAGTTCAAGTTTATAAAGGTTGTCTACCTACCTCCCAACACCACTCCTATCCTGCAGCCCATGGATCAGGAGGTGATTTCTAATTTTAAAAAGCTGTACATCAAGCACCTGTTCTGGCGCTGCTTTGAGGTGATGGAGAACACAAACCTTACCCTTCGAGAGTTCTGGAAGAACCACTTTAAAATCATGATATGCCTCAGAATGATTAATCAGGCCTGGCTGGGTGTTACAATGAGGACTTTGACCTCTGCATGGAAGAAGCTGTGGCCTGAGACCGTAGCCGAAAGGACCTTCGAAGAATTCGAACCCCAGGTGCCAGTGGAGGAGGAGATAGTGTCTCTGGGAAAGTCTATGGGCCTGGAGGTGGATGAGAGAGAGGAGAATGAGCTCGTCGAGGAGCACTCTCTGGAACTCACCATGGAGGAGTTACAAGAGTTGCAGTTTCAGCAACATAAGGAGGTTCTCCAAGAAATTGGTTTTGAGGAGGAGCCAGAGGTGGAGCAGATCTCTACAAGTGAGATAAAGGAGATCTTAGGAATGTAGGAGAGGGTGTCATACTTCGTGGATTAGAAACACCCCGAAAAAGTTGCTAAGGGTTGTGCATCGGAGCTGTTCAATGAAACTTGCCTTACCCATTTCAGAAACATTCTGAAAGGGAGGAAGAGGTAAACCTCGTAGGATACGTTTTTTTGACATCGGCCCCAAATGCAAAGACTAGTGGCAATTAAGTTCAGTAAAGATTAGTTAAGTTACATTCAGTTTAAGGATAAAGTGTAGCATTAAGAGTATAACGAGTAGGTAAATACACTTTATAAAACCAGTTTATTCCTTTACATTCTCTTTTATTATGTTTTTATACAATATTTGTCATTTATAAATACATTTTTCTTATTCAAAAACATGTAACAAGAACAACTGGGGTGGCATTTTGGGGGCTGGAATGGATTAATGGCATTTCAATTGATTTCAATGGGGAAATTTGCTTGGAGATACGAGCAACTTGATATATGAGCAAGGTTACAGAAAGAATTAAACTCGTATCTCGAGGTACCACTGTATATGTAGAAAGAAAGGAGTTAACATGAGATGATAGGAAAGCAAAGAGGAGTCTGTGAAGGAAGTGTATTTGGACCTGGGAGAAAGATGAAGATTTTTATTATTTGAAATGATTAAGGACATTTCATAAAATGAAATGTATGAGTGAACAATATGAGTGAAAGCAGGAGGCTATGGAGTACATGGCATTTGTGCATGTCAGTAAGTTTTGTATTGTGGATAAAGCAGTGCAATGTGGGTGAAGGACTGGTGGATTCAATGGGAGTTGAGGCTGGAAAAAAGTTGGGGACCAGATGATGTGGGATTTCAAGCACATTGCTTGCCATGTCTTAGATTTATCTGATATATTATCAAGACATGGTCCCAGCTTCCATGAAACTTGTTTTCTGGTGAGTAAAGTAACCCAATAAATGATTATAAAGAGGGTAAAATGTGCAACAAGGACATATCTAAGTTGGAAGGTATAAAGTAATATGTAACTTTGTGGAAATTGGGCTATCTTCACTCAGGAGAAGTTTAAAGAGTGGAGATTTCTGGAGGATGTAGGGTGGTGCTTTGTTTAAAGAAGGCCTTCCACACAGAGACAGTTGCATGAGCAGGTATTGGAAGTATGTGTGCTCAGGCTCCATGCTTTTTTCATTTACTTTTTGTTTGCTTCTATCTAGAGGAAATATAATCCTAAAATCTGAGTTTGATCTTAAGGCGGAAATGGACATACTGCTTTGGTTTTTGGACTATTCTCCATGGGGTCATTTTAATTTACCAACAGCAGAGAGTACTTCTTGTAGGATCAGGTACTGGCCCATTGTTAACAATGAAGCTGTACTTTTATATCTCTTCTTGGTGCTGATACTTGTGTAAATTTGCCTCAGAAAACTGATATGAGGAAGTGATGATCACAAAGTAAGATTAATTTTTCCTGCATTCTTAAGAACCTTACCCACCACTCATAATTTGGAGTACAAAACTTGAGTTCTGCTTTGAACAGACAAGGTTTTGGTCAGATATGCTAAATTTCAGAGGCTTCTACAAAGTTATTTGTTGTTTTCTTGGTTTGGGGCCCTCCTTATCTCCTGTCACAGTTCTGCAGTGCCTGGAATCCTGATGGTAAGAAGCCTTAGTGGGGACAGTATAGGTGTTTGGAATTTTAAGTGATTCAACACCACTGGAGATATGGCATGCTGGAAATGATAACCTCTCCATTTCCACCTGTCAGAAATTTGGGGACCAGCGACAGCCTCTCCCCAATTCATGAATATGATGAATAGCTTTGTGCTCACCAGGCAGTTATCTTCTTAAAGTAATTCAGGCTGAGAAGGTACTTTTGAAATAGAACGCTTGAGTTTCAACTTGGAAAGCACTAAAGCATAATCAGAATCTTTATGTTTATACACCTATTTTGTTTCATTAGGTTTTATCATTTTTATTGAGTCTAAGGAATTATGATTGCATAGTCATTGGTTGTACAGAGGGACACTGTCACATGTGGGGTTTCCTGGGAATTGGATGCTGAGGTGGGGTGTATTAGTGAGCTCCAACTACCATCACAAAATAATGCAGTTCAGGTGGCTTAAACAACAGAAATCTATTTTTTTCACAGTTCTAAGGGCTGGAAGTCTGAGATCAGGGTACAGCATGGTCAAATTGTTGTGGCATGTGTCTACCTTCTTGTTATGTGTTCACATGAGTATTTTTGTGTGCATGCACATGGAAAGAGTTCTCTCTCTCTTTCTCTCTCTCTCTCTTTCTCTCTTTCTTGTAAGGTCACTAATACTATAGATGCAGGACTTCATCCTAATGCTCTCATTTAATCTTAATTCCCTTCCAATTTAATGGCATTGAGGGTTAGGGCTTTGGCAAATGTGGGCACAGTTCAGCCCACATATAGTTCAGAGATTACCCTGCAGGTTTATGAGGGAGTACTTGTGTTTGCCACTTCTAGAAAGATAAGAAAACGGGGTTGAACAGAGGGAATCATTAGGCTATGAAGCAACCTCTCTCACCAAAGGCATCAGTTGGCCCTCTAGGCATTCTCAAACTGGAGAATGCCCTTCAGATTTGTTGAGGACTTTTAATCTCCATGTCTACCAGTTATTGAATGTGGACTGGCTCCAGCAAGAATTTTCTTATTCTCTCCTTATGGATGTAGTTTAAGAGTGAGTGTCTAGATTTCTAGACAGCTACCATTGTCCCATGGGTGTGGAAAGCCTTTTTCAAATTCTTGCTGTAGATAATGGTTTTGATGACTCATTCCTGAGAGGGAAAAGCAACAACAGAAAGCAGGGAGAGTTCAAACCAAAGGATTGTGCTTCTGAAGTCATCCTAAAGATAAGATACTAAAAATCTAGTCTTGGGTGAAAATTGCAGAAGATACCAGCATCATAATTATACATCACTTTGGGTGACTCAGCTTCCAATTAACCTACTCATCTGTCTTTATTTTCTTTAAATATAGGCTGACTGGCTTAGTTAGCTAAGTTGACCATTTCATATCCTTTCTTCTCATGTAGAAAATATTTTCACCTAGACCAGTGGTCCGCAAACTCATTAGACAACAGAGTGGCAAACTGTGGCTAGTAAGCTGTATGTGGCTTGCCTACCACTGACCTAGAGAATATTTAACACTTTTATAACTTCCTGTGTTTAGCCACTACTGACCTTTTGGGCTTTAGCACTCCCTAATCTCACAGAATTAACACTTCCCATTATGATCATCTTAGTATGTCTTTGTTATGTCCTTTGCAGCAATACCCACATGTGTAATTACTTGGCTAATTCTTATTTCTCTAGTAGTCCCATGTTAGTTCTAGAAAACAAGCGAACCACATTTGTCTTATTCACCATTGCATCATCATCATCTAGCACACTGCTTGGCACTTAGCCAGTGTTCAGATATTTGTTGAATAAATAAATGGATGAGTCAATGAATGTTAACAAGGCAAATGTGTCAGCCAGAATTTTGGGGATCATTTAGCATTTATAATATGGAGTTCACAATGTCTCTGTTCTCATACTAAAATGTGCCACTTTTTAATAACTAATTTTGAAAACAAATTGTCCAAAGTATGCATTGTCATACTGTTTCAGACCACCAATTTGGGGAAAACATCTCAAGATCTGTCTTCTTGACATACATCAACATAACTCTGTAATTATTAAAAGGTCAGTGATTTTAATTTGTCCTTCATGGTCCCTGAAAACACATCAGGGGGTTCTCACAAGTAGATGCACACGTCAATTCATATCCCTTTAGTAAAGAACAGCCCTTTAATGAATAACAGCCAAGTTTTCCTCTTTGGAGCAATGTGGAGAATGCTTACTTCACTAGTCAAAGCACCAGATTCCACTGGGTTTCAGTGATTCCCCTAGCGTCCAACATTCCTTTCCTATCTTACAAAATTTTAAATAGCTTCAATAATTTGTTAGCTTCATGCAAAGATATTGTACCATTAATTGCCTAATGTTAAGTAATATAAATCTTTGTTGTTATTGTTGTTCTTGCATTAATCTTGGTCATTGAGTTGACATTAGAAATCTACTTTATTGGAATAACTGTTTTGAATTTTAAGAAAGCTATTGAAAATCTGTGGTATGGCTGCTTGTATTTCCCATGCTGGTTCCTGTAGGATATTTCATTAGTATTAACAATGTTTATTTTTATTAAACGTAATCCTTCCCAAAATAGTATTTTAGGTGGCCACTGTTACTTACCATATTGATATGTAAGATGTAATCTCTTCTATCTTTACTCTAAGACAAAACTATAACTTAGAACACACAACAGAAAAATGAATGATGCACTCAAGGGATAATGTAAGTATACAGATAAATCAAACATGTTTATAAACATTCTAGTTCCTCAGATTTTCATGTACATTCTTTCACTTGATATTCATAATATCCTTATAAAATAGGCAAATCAGACATTTTCCATTTTATGGATTAAATATTAAGACTGAGAATAGTTGGGGGACTTCCTTGGGATGAGAAACTTAATAAAAAACAAAATTGGTCTTCTGGTTCCAAATTATTTTAATTTTCTATAGAATTGTTTTATAATTAGAAGTACTTCCTATTATAATTATATTAGAGGCCTGGTGCATGAAAATTCATGCTCTGGAGGGAGAGACCCACAGCCAGGCCAACCTTGTCTCACAATTTGGGAGCCCTCAGGGATGGGAGGCGACCAGGCAATCAGGGAAAGGCAACGCCTTATCACACTTCTGCTGCTGCCACTGTTGGCAGTGTAAGCCCAGCTGACCCTGGTTACTTGAGCCTTGGGGGGCCCTGGGCGGCTAGAAAGATACCATCAGAAGCTTGCCTGCACCTCAGGTCAGCTCTGGATGACTGAGCAGTCAACATCTGAGATTTGCCTGTGTCTTGGGTGTTGGCTTGGCAGCCGCCATCCAAAGTTTGTCTGCACCGTGGACCAGCCCTGGTGGCTGGGGAGCTGAAGAGACTGGGGAACTCTTGAAGCAGGTGTGTGGAGCAACCTTGCCAAGGGCCTGCTGCCCTGATGGGGCTGAGGAGATTGGGTGCCGCCATCTTGTGGCTGTTGGCATTGCCATTTTTGTGATGGCATGAGGGTCAATTCCCTCTTTATTATATAGGATAATCATTATTTTTTATATCATTAGAACTGTTTTTTCTTTTTTTTCTTCTGATGACCAAATTTATTAGTATATAAAATGTATAAACAAGAAATTTGTATGGTTAAAAAATATAATTTGGCAAACTTCTTTTCCCCAATTAAAAAAAAAATCAAAGACATCAGGGATAAAATACACTGAGTGGCCAGATTATTATGATCTCTGAACACATAATAATGTGGCCATTCAATGTATATTCTATAAAATAAAAGGCTAATATGCAAATTGTCCCCTCGACCAGGAGTTTGACCAGCAGGCTGGCAAGCCACCCATGTCCCCTCCCTCTGGCCAAGCTGGTAGGACCCCACCCATGAACCGGGCCAGATTATTATGCATTCAGAGATCATAATAATCTGGCCACTCAGTGTATGATGCTAGTATGAACTTCATTCAAGACATCTGTAAAGGTCTTTTGACTCAGAGAGGAAAACTGGTTGTTTTCCAGCCCTATTGTCAAAATATTATTGATCTTTCTGATAAACAAGGTGCTTAGAAACCATCATGGGGTGTTAATATTAAGCACAATCACAAAATAAATAATCAGAGAAAGTCACTATGTTTACATAGCATAGGCACAGCTACTCTGGAAGGGAGGCTGCATTGATAATCCATTTTTGGATGTACTTCTGTATTTTCTACAGATAATTCCTCCTCCATCACCTCTCTTGGGTGTTTTAGACAGGTTTAATACCAATGGGCCTGTCTCTAATTTATTTTTGTGCTCCTTGAAGAACTTGAATTTTATAAGTGCAAAAAGAAAGTATGGAAATAGGGACTAAGAAGTGGAGGTGAGAGTATGAGAGATTTGTAAAATAAACATGTGTGTGTGTGTGTGTGTGTGTGTGTGTGTGTGTGTGTGAATGTTTGGAAATGAATGACCTAAAAACATTTACTAAATTTAGAGGGTCTTACAAATTTATATGTGATATATTAAAAAACATTATATTGAAAAACATAAAAACAAAGCCACTTAAAAATTTAACATAAAATTTATTTAATAATGAGAACTATACATATTCAATACTCAAACAAACATATAAGGCAATAAATTAAAGGCAAACTCATTGTTAAGTACAATGATCAATAAAAAAATATAGATCAATGGGCATGAAAATAAGCCATCCTATCTATCTATCTATCATCTATCTATCTATCTATCTATCTATCTATCTATCTATCTATCTATCATCTATCTATTTATTTTTGTTTGTTTGTTTTGCTTTTATTTTAATCTTTATTGTTCAGATTATGACAGATGTTCCTCCTTTTCTCCCATAGCGCCCCTCCACCTTGTTCCCACCCCACTCCAGGCCTCTCCCCCCATTGTCCTCATCCAATCTCTTCCCCACCACCCTCCCCTCAACCCTTTTCCCCTGAGAATTGTCAGTCTGCTCCCTATTCACGCCCCTGATTTACATTCACCAGTCTACTCTATTCACAGATTTTTTATTCATTTGGTGTTTAGGTTCACTTGTTGATAGATATGTATTATTTGTTGTCACTTTGTTGTTCATAATGTTTTATCTTTACCTTCTTCTTCTTCTCCTCCCCCTCCTCCTCCTCCTCCTCTTCCTCCTCCTCCTCCTCCTCTTCCTCCTCCTCCTTTTTCTTCTTCTTCTTCTAGAATACCCTTCAGCATTTCAAATAATATTGATTTGGTGGTGATGAATTCCTTTAGCCTTTTCTTATCTTTGAAGCTCTTTATCTGACCTTCAATTCTAAATGATAGCTTTGCTAATTGATAGAGTAATCTTGGTTGTAGGTTCTTGCTATTCATCACTTTGAATATTTCTTGCCACTTTCTTCTGGCCTGCATAGTTTCGGTTCAGAAATCAGCTGACAGTCATATGGATTCTCCCTTGTAGGTAACGAACTGTTTTTCTCTTGCTGCTTTTAAGATTCTGTCTTTGCCTTTTGTCCTTGGCATTTTAATGATGATGTATCTTCGTGTGGTTCTCTTTGGATTCCTTTTGTTTGGGGTTCTTTGTGCTTCCTGGACTTATAAGTCTATTTCTTTCACCTGGTAGGGGAAGTTTTCTGTCATTATTTCTTCAAATAGCTTTTCAATATCTCAGTTTCTCTCTTCTTCTGGCACCCCCATAATTTGGATATTGGTACGCTTGAAGTTGTCCCAGAGGCTTCTTACACTATCTTCATATTTTTGGATTCTTTTTTCTTTTGTCTTTTCCAGTTGAGTGTTTTTTGCTTCTTTGTATTTCACATTTTTTTACTTGATTCTTGCAATCCTCTAGTCTGCTTTTGGATCTCTATATATTATTCTTTATTTCAGTCAGTGTGTGCTTAATTTCTGATTGGTCTTTTTTCATATCTTTGAGGTTCTCACAAAATCTCTTGGAGTTTTTTAGAAGATTCTTGAGTAACCTTATAACCTTGGTTTTTAATTCTATATCCAATATTTTTCTTTCACACATTTCTTTCATTTGGATTTGTTTCTTTGTCTCTGCATTTTGGCTGCTTCCCTGTGTTTGTTTCCATGTCCTAGATAGCTGCTAAGTCTCCTTGAATTTACAGAGTGGCCTTAGGTAGTATGTGTCCTATAGAGACCCCAGTCACCTGAGGTGGATGTTCTTGATGTACCCCTTTGTGGGATGTTTGCACAGTCTTGTTGTAGTTAACCCTTGATTGCTGTTGGTGTCACTGGGAGGAATTGACCTCCAGGCCAATTGGCTGTGATGAGAGCTGTGTTTACATTGGAAGATATGTTGCACAGAAGACACCCTAGTGGGGCAGGACTTGATTCAGTGGGACTTTGGTGCTCACTTAGTCTGCCCCTTGAGTGTGTCTCTTAGGGATGTGAAGAGTTATAATCCAGTATGATCTCATTCTGACCTCTAGGTACACTGGCTCTTGGATCTCCAAGGAGATGCAAGGTCAGCCACTGTCTGGGGCCACCCAGCAGGAGCTACAGAGAGATCTGCAGATTCCTCCTCTTTGTATGGGGTTTGGAAGTGTCCAGACAAGACCCAGCTGTGAAGCAAGGCAGTTTGCTGCTGCCAGGCCTTGTGCCCTTTTTTGGAAGCCTTGGGGTTCTCTTACCCAGTTGCAGTTTGACAGAGGTCCCCAGGTTTCAGTGTCCCATGCCCCTGTGCAGGAACAATGATCGCTGTGAGCACCTCTGAGAAATGGCCACCTTTGCATTCCTGTCTTGATGCCAAATAGTCTAGTTTCTCCCATGTATGTCTGCGTTGCTAAGAGTCTCTCCCAGAACTGGAATAGAAAGCAAGTAGGAGCTTGTATCTCCCTCCCAATTAAAAGAGCAGAACATCCATGTGCAAGCACTTTCTATTCCTCCACACCTCTTACCAGTCTCAGTGTGCTTTCTTCACCTCTCTAGTTATGGAACCTCCACTCAGCCAGCTTTTTTGTGGTTCTGGGTGATAGCTATTCTGCCTTTTAATTGTAATTCTGATGTGGTTGAGAGCAGCAACAGGGATAGGTGTTTACCTATGCTGCCATATTGGTTCTTTAAGCCATCCTATTTAAAAACATAAAAATTTAACATATATAGAGATAGAACTTAATTATAAATTACTTAAGTTTCATTTGCTTTTGTTTGGTGATTAGTACTTTCTCTAGGTAGTCCCTTCCTCTGCTTCATAAAATAGATAACCTTAAGCTGCAGAATCTTTCCCATTCAGACTGAGACAATCCTGATGAAGGCCTACATAATATCAATATTATGGAGAATAAGGTAATAACAGGAACTAGTTGGTTAAAGGCTAGCATTGATTGCATTTAAGTTGAGCGCTGAGTAACATCCCAAAGATATTATTTTTCCTTTTGTCTGTTTATCTTTAACATAATCTCTCTCTCTATAAGCCAAGGGACTGGAAAGCCAGAATGACCAATCACTATGACACACACTGCAGCAGGCCAACCAGCCCAATTGGGGATGGAGGGAGGTGGCCCCTCCCCCCGGCTGGCCTCACCCCAATCAGGGGCTCCTGTGGCCCTCTTCTGCACCAGCCTGGCCTCATATGCACCCATCAGATCAGGTTGGCCAGACCCCACCCATGCATGAATTTGTGTACCAGGCCTCTATTAAAATCATAAAGAATAAGTGCCTAATACAATGCCTATTACATAGATTCATTTTCTGTGGATGTTATTATTAAAAGCAGGCCAGTGATCTATTAAAAATAGCCAAAGAAAAATCCATTATTGTTTATTTGATATTCTACATATTTTTCAAGGATATGCAATATTTCTTTTGATTATATTTGCATACTAGAGGCCCAGGGCACAAAATTTGTGCCCTGGGGCGGGGGTGTCACTTAGCCCAGCCTGCACCTTCTCCAATCTGGGACTCCATGATGGATATCTAATCCCAGTGGGATTGGGCCTAAATGGACAGTCAGATATCCTTTTCACAATCCAGGTCTGCTGGCTTCTAAATGCTCACCTATCTTCCTGCCTGATTTCCCCTAACCACTTCTGCCTGCCAGCCAGCCTAATCATCCCCTAACCACTATCCTGCCAGCATAATCGATGCCTAACTGCTCCCCTGGAGGCCTGGTTGCCCCTACCTCTCCTCCCCTGCAGGCCTGGTCACCACCCCCCCCCACTGCCCTCTTCTGTAGGCCTGGTCCTCCCTCCAACTGCCTTCCCCTGCAGGCCTGATTGCCTCCAATTGACATCCTTTGCTGACCTAGTCCCTCCCAACTGTCCTCTCCTGCTGGACTAACCACCCACAATTGCCCTCCCCTGCCAGCCATATTGTGGTGGCCATCTTGTTTCCACATGGGGCAGCCATCTTGTATGCTGGAATGACAGTCAATTTGCATATCACCCTTTTATTAGGTAAGATGTGCATAGATTCTTTTGGTTTTCTGGAATTTCTACCACATGTCAGACAATTGATTAAACATTGGTATTTATTTCAAAACTCATGGCAAATGGAAACTCCCTCAAATGTTTTTAAAATTCACATGGTAAAATAACATGAATTCTGACTTTTGATTCAGTGGTTCTTGTTTAGACTTTGATCATGTACCAAGAAGAACCTGGCATTGTTACATAGGGAAACGTATATACTTGGAATCAGAGGTATCTACTGAGTTTAAAAAGAAAGCTGACTCACAGAAATAAGGTATCTTACTCAATGGTAATTACAAAGATATAAGCAAGGCATTTCTTCTCTCTTGGAGAGACTCAAGATGACCGAGCAACTTTATAGGACTTTTAGAATCTATTTTGGTTTTGATTAAATATGTGATGTTTTAAGCAATATATGAAGGGCATGACTTGTTATAGAAGGCTCCATTTGTTTATGATTCTTTTTGCATTTATTATAGTTTATATGATAGTTTTTATAGGTCTGTCTCAGATGTCTATGAACTCCTAGGGTCTGTACAATCAGCAACCTAGACAGATTCTATCTAATAAAAGAGTAATATGCAGATTGACCATCACTCCATCACACAAGATGAGTGCCCCCATGTAGTCAAAAATGGTTGCCCCCATGTAGACACAAGATGGCCACCACAAGGTGGCTAGCAGGGAAGGGCAGTTGAGAGGGACTAGGCCTACCAGGGAGGGCAGTTTTGGGGGGATCAGGTCTTCAGGGGAGGGCAGTTAGGAGTGACCAGGCCTGCAAGGGAGGACAGTTAGGGGTGACCAGGTATGCAGGGGAGGGCAGTTAGGGGCAAACAGCCTGGCAGAGGAGCAGTCAGGCATTAATCAGGCTGGCAGGGGAGTGATTAGAGGGTAATTAGGCTGGCAGGCAGAAGCAGTTAGGGGCAATCAGGAAGGCAGGCAGGTGAGAGTTGGGAGCCAGCAGTCCTTGATTGTGAGAGGGATGTCAGATTGGAGAGAGTGCAGGCTGGGCTGAGGGACACAACCCCCGTCCACAAATTTTGTGCATTGGGACTCTAGTCAGATATATTTTGCTAAAAGCATTTCACCTTTAAGGACTATTACCTTTCTGCCAGTGAGTTTTCAAGGAACTTTGTCCAGTGCAACTTGTTCTTTCCCAGCAGTTCCTGAAAGAGATAAAATATTTCACAGATATTGTAGACTTGCTGCTAACCCTTTCTTTCCCATACAAGTTCAAATCCTTACTTCATTGTCATGTTCACAAAGTGTGATTATTCTGAAAGACCAGAAAGTTTTAAGGCTTCAGGTATTCACTATTCAGTTTATCGTTTTCCCTCTTTCTCTGGCAAACAACGAGAATAACAAGATGTAACTGTTAAGTATTGTTCTCAAAGATTTCACACCAAGAAACTCATGCACCTTTCCCAAAATTCCACATTTCACTTCATTGCCACAAATAAAACAAGAAATACTTTTACAGTTTTTATAAGAATTCTGTGTTTAAAATAAAACCCAGACCCACAGTTTTGATGCTACTACAATGACCACCAAAACTATTTAAAGTAAAGAAATAGAGCTACATTTCAGTACTACCAATTATTTTTGACCCTTGGCCTTGATCACCAGTGGCAGATAAGAGGAAAAAGGTGTAGCTCTTCATAAATAGTAAAAAAGAAATCTGCTTTAAAAAATTTAAGTATGGGCTGGTAGTATAGTATAGTCATGTTCCCCATAACAATGCTTTGGCTAAACACAGCCTATCTATGCAATGGTAGTATACTGTATAGTCTTAGTGTGATGTAGTAGGCTGTACTGTCTAGATTTTGTTAAGTTTACTTGATGAACTTCTAGGGTATGTATAATAAGCAACCTATACATATCAGATAAAAGCATGAATGGAATTGCCTAAGGATACATTTCTCAGAATGTGAAGGTCTTGTAGGGGGTGATTAATGGGGCTATTTTTTTTTTAAATTGCATTCACTTGTAGATTAGGAGCCATTCAGGATTCCAAAGAGAGCTTCTCCAGTGGTAATGTATAGGAGGAGGTCTTCCTCTACTACAGAAAAGGCAAAAAGCCCCACCTCCTGCTTAGACACTTCTCTCAAATGAGAAAAAGTCTTACATAGAAGTGCAGCAATCCCTGTTACCACCAAGGCCCTCTGCTGCTAAAGTCAGTAGAGTAGAAAACCCTCTACCCACGGGAAGGTGGTAAACAAGAGCCCTGTGCCCCAAGTGCTATATAATTATTAGAGATCTCCTACCACAGGTAGAGGACCAAGACACTGTTACCTGCATGTAACCTATCACAAGTACTAGTCAGAGTTTAGCTACCATATAGGGAAGGACACAAATACTGAGGAACCTCCACCAGGAAAACCCAGGCACACAGACCCTGCCTACACTGAGCTGGACCAGATAATAGCAGCCTGATACAGAGAAAAAGCAAAATGTGAAAAAAATCCCCTATACAATGAAAGTATATTGATATGGCAGAAAACTGAAAGTGGAGCACAAACATTGAACCAAAACCCAAGAGAAATTTGAAGTTTATGATGCTTGGAGTGTGGCCATAGCAACAACAAAGCCCAAATTCGGCCTAACCCCTGACTAGATTGACTCAACCCCCAGTATAAAAAGGAGGCATGCCCATTTCAAGCATACGTTCTATTTACCTCAATCTTTACACAATATGTCTGGTATTCAATAATAATAATATAAAAATGTTCAAGACACGAGCACAGACACACATTCCTCAACCTATTGTCAAGAGAAAAAATAATCAATAGAACTATATTTGCAGGTGACTCATGTTGGAACTTGATAAATGGCTTTAAAACAACTATGTTTAATATCTTGAAGCATCTACTGGACAAGGTTGATAATATATATAACAAGAAAGGTATTTTCAGCAGAGAAATGGCACTATAAAAAGGTCAAGTGGGAATGCTAGAAATAAAAATCCTAATATCAAATTTGAAGAATACATTTTTCCAGGTTCATCATTAGACTCGATGCATCTGAGATAAAAGTCTGTGAGTACAAATATAGATGAAGAGGAAATACTGAAACTGAATTACAGAAAGAAAAACTTTGAGGGGAATAATAAAAAAAAAAACAGAACAAATAACCAATAATGCTAAATGTTTTTATAGTCATATAACTGGAGTCTCAGAGGAACTAGAGAGAGAGAACATAATAGAAGAACTATTTGAAGAGAAGATGGCCAAAAATTTTTCAAAAATAATATCTTATGAAATTGCAGAACTAATCGGCTCAGAGAAACATAAGAAAAGTAAACAATAAAGCACACCTAATAGAGCATATTTAAACTTCTGGTAACTAAAGAAGATAAAACAGTAAATGTTGGCCCAGAAAAATAGATATTATAGACAGTAAATAAAAGATACAGATTATAGGAGGCTTCTCACT
Source organism: Lasiurus borealis (assembly GCA_004026805.1). Lineage (NCBI taxonomy): Eukaryota > Metazoa > Chordata > Mammalia > Chiroptera > Vespertilionidae > Lasiurus > Lasiurus borealis. Next base: position 11,760 of record PVJN01023426.1, on the reverse strand, counting down.
AGAAACTAGGTAAGAGGGAAGATAAGGCGTGACATCTTTAAACTTCTGGGAATTTTTTTCCCAGCTATCAATTTTATACCAAGGACTGGTCACAAACAATAGCCAGTGATAAAGTAAACCACAGAGAAAATTCCTGAAATAATTTAGAGACAAACAGAAATGTTAAACAGGAAAGCAGCAGATGATTTATTTATATGCATATGTGCTTGTCTAGGTCCAGGGAGAAAAACAATAGAACTTTTTTTTTTTTTTTCCTGAGAGGAGCACCTAGAAACTGATATGGACACATTGGAAGGCAGTCAGTTGGCTAATTATATTATTCCTAATACTAGTTTGAAATATATATATATATTTTTTGGGTATCCCAAGTGTCTTGTTATCTTAGCAACTGCAGGTGGAGCATAATAGTAATGGTATTGACTCATTAAATCCCTTAGTAAATCTCAGAGATTTAGTTTTGTTAGTTTATCAAGTCTATCTCTGGAATCTTGTTGCTCTAAAAAACTTAGAAACCCCCTGATTAAGATCTAAAACACAGAGACTCCAAGTGATTTTTCCCAAGATTATACAAATAGAAAGTTAGAATTTAATGTCACTTAAGATTGTTCCATCAATTTAATTTTCACATTCATAAAAAATAGAATTTTGGCTTGGCTAAGATTGAAACTATATACAAGGAATGGCAAAAAAGGCTAGGAAGATATCTAGGGATAAGTTGATAAAAGTCTTTTAGGATTTCAAAGTGGTGGAATTTCATCCTATAAATTTTAGGAAAACATTAGAAGTCATTAACCAGGAAAGGAACATGATTACATTTGTATTTTGAAATAGCAACTGTGGAGTCATTAAGAAATAAGATTTGAATGATGCGGGACAAAAGGCAGAGAGAGATCAGTTACCATGTTACTCCTATCTAGTCCACATAACTCATAACTATAAATTAAACATATGGGTGCAACATGTGTTGAGGAGGAAGGCACCTACCAATGAGCCAGACACTGCCTTAGGTGCTTTGCAAATACTCTTTAACACTGAAAAAAAGCCCTATTATTTTTATGCCTAGAGAAATTGTGTATTTCATTTTTCACAGCCAGCAAATGGCATAATCAGGATTTAAAATTAGGTTTTATCTGGTTCTAAATCTTTTAATTTTTATCAGCATAATTCAGGTGTAATGGGTTGCAAAAAAAAAGGAACATATTCAGGTCCTATTTAGGCAACAAAACCCAAAATTTGAATGGAGGTTTAGTGCTTGGCATATAAGTGCTTAAAAATTAGATAAAGTTTCTAAATTATCAAGGATTCTGAAACCCAGAATACCTGTTTTAGGTTAAATCAGTCAAGGTTTATCTAAGAAAACAGAAATCACACTAACCATTTCAAGTAAGAAGGAATTGAATATAGGCAATTAGAGGCTTAAAAAACTTTCGAGTGAAGGCTATATAAATATTACTGCGTTTTGTTATTTTGTTTTTTTAAATTTTGAAGAGAATGAATTATGGAGAAGATGTTAATGATCTCAACTCCCTCCACAGCCTAAGTGAGATATTTCAAGGACAGCTGAACCTGCTAGCAAAATTCTACATTTGCCATCTCTAAAATGTATGTGTTTATCTGTTGGTCTATTGAAAACTAATGGGTTCTCTTTTTTACCCACATTCCAAATATCATAAGTTCCTCAAGATTATGCAAGATATTTGGTTTCTAGACACTTAGGCACTGTAGTAAAAGGGAAATTTTGAAAGATGGGTGTAATGTCATCATCAAATGATATTGGCAGATATGACCCATGCTTTATTCTCAGGCTCTTTTAAAGATGGAAGGCAACCTTCTTGCTAGTGTTTCTACCTTCTCTGCCCTTCGATGAAAATTTATGGGCCACCTTTCTCCACTCCATGTCTTACAAATACATGTTTTAATGTACTTTCATTCAATATAAATATTTAATATACTACATGGATAGATTGATTTTTAAATTAAATTTAATTGTGTTTAATGTCTTATAAGTGTGTTTCCAAGTCAGTGTTGTCACAGATTATATTTTTTAAGAGAAAGGGTATGTCTGTTTCACTAGCTTATAGTATGTTACTTACAAATGGTACTCAACAAAAATCGAACTGCATCTCAGAATCACAGAAGGATAAAATCACTGTCCAAATATAGCTTTCCAATCTCTAACTCAATGTACAAAACTATTTTATAACATCTTTTGGCAAACAGGGTCTTACTATATGGTAACATGGTTCTATCTGTTTTTGTCTTTCCTCACAGAACAAATATTCAATCATTTCCTATATGGAATTTGTTCCTTGTAATATGTAGCCAATTTAATATTCCTTATGAAATGCATAGCAAGAAGTCATGATCCTACCAGCCTTTTCTTGGATAATTGATTATTCTCCCAGTAAATGCAAGACTTAATCTCTCCAAAACTTCATTGTGTTTATTTCAATCACATAATTTTTCTGCCTTAATTGTATCATCCAATAAGCAGCCAAATTTCTCAGCTGTGGGTAGCTCACATAATAAGAGGAAGCCTTCTATGCATTAATTCAAAACACTGTTAAAATATGAGGAAAACAATTAGAACAGTACTATTGGCAAATCAATACAATTCTTGCTTCAGCTGGATCCCAGTCAATTACTCAGTGTTTATATATGTAATTAGCTACAAATCCACCTGATGGAAGCAATACAAATTACATACATCAGTTTATTTCAGAAGATATTCTCAAATATCTTACTGAAATTAATTCTATAAAAATATATTATTGAAATATACTTGACATATGTTGAAATGCACAGTTCTTCGATGTTATTGTTTTGTGAATTTTGACAAATGCAATCATCCAGATAACTACACCCCAATCAGGAAATAGATCATCACTTACAAAATTTCTTTATACTTCATCCCAGTCAAACCAGGCTTTCCCCTCTCCAGAGCAATCAATATTCTGATTTATTTCACCATAACTTAGTCTTGCCTGTTTTAGAACTTCACCTAAAAGAAATCAGTGTGTGTATACTTTATGTATGACTCTTTTCTCTCAGCACAATATCTTGGAGATTCAGCTACACTATAGCATATTTTCAGTAGTTGATACCTTTAATTGGCATCTAGTATATCAGTATATAAGTATCTCTATATATAAAAGCTTTAAGCAAGCATTTTGACCAAATGACTGGAATGACTAGAATGAGCAACTGAGCGACCAGTCGCTATGATTGTACTGAACAACAGGTAACAGACCTTCAACACAGGAGCTGCTTCCTGGTGGTCAGTGCACTCCCACAGGCAATTTCCTGTGGCTGGCAAATCTCTTGCTGCCCCTCCCCACAGCTGTTCTCTCCTCCTGGCTGGCCGGCCAACCTCCCACAGTCCCTCCTACTGTCCCTCCCTTCAGCCAGTAGACCTTGATCAGCCTGGCCCAATCAAGATTGGGTGAGATGGCCATGACTGGCCCTAATCACCCACCAGGCCTAGGGACCCCACCCATGCGTGAATTTGTATACCAGGCCTCTAATATTGTAATGTTGTTAATAAATTCTTCTTTATATAGACACCAGAGGCCTGGTTCCCAAATATTGTGCATGGCTGGGTGCTTAGGCCTGGCTGGTGATTAGGACCAATCTGGGCCGTCTTGCCCAGTCCTGGTCAGGGCTGGGCCAATCAGGGCCTGCTGGCCCAGGGGGAGGGATGAGGAATGGGACTACAGGAGGTTAGCCTGCTGTGGGGAAGGACCATGTTGGGTTGGACTCTGGCCCTGAGGAAAGAGCTAGCTTTTGGCCCTTCTCTGAGAAAAGGGCTGAGTCTGCCACTACCCAATTCCATTTCTCCATCTCAGCCTGAGGCCCAAAGGCCCTGGTAGGTTTGGGACAGGAGGTGATGATCACTGGGCCGGGTGCAGAAGGAACAGATTCCATACACTGCCACTGCCATTGGTTTCCTCCACTGTGTACTTCCCTACCTCCTTCCATTCACCTTGCCTGGCTGCCACACTACCACCATGATGGGTGAGTGGCCTTTGGGGAAGGGAGAGGATAGGAGCAAGACAAACCCTTGTCTAGAGGGCAGACTTTCAATAGATTGCAGTGAGGGAGTTGCTTTGCTATGTATGAAACCCTGACACAGAAGCAGTTCAACTATGAATGATTTAGCAGCAGGGCCAAAGGGGCTGGCCAGCTGGGGGAGGAACCAGCCATGGGGAGGGACTGCAGCAGAAGGTTGGCCGTGCACACTGACTACCAAAGGGCAGGTCCTTCATTGAGTGTCTGCTCCCTGTTGGTCAGTGCACATCATATCGACTGTTCATTCTGGTTGTTCCTTGTATTAGTCACTTAGGCTTTTATAGAGAGAGATCTGGATTATTTATAGGTGTGGCTATTATGAATAAACCCAACATGAACTTTTTTATTTTTACTAGTGCTTTTGTTGATGTACCTTCATTTCTCTTGGATAAATACTTTAGAAATAGAATTTCTGACAAATAGGGTAGTTATTTCTATTCATCCTGCTTGAAATTCAGTGAGCTGCTTACATCTTGCATTTGATATTCTTTCTTAGAATGTGTTAGTGGCTATTCTTTCTTCAAATACTTTTTGTGTAGCAATCTATGTCTCTTCTTTAACTCCAAGTCCATGTATGTTTACCTGCTTGAAGTTTCTGTGTTAAATTTTTCTCAGCTTTTTTTCTGTCTGTGCCTCATTTTATTTACTTTTTAAATATGTTTGTATTGATTTTAGAGCAGAAGGAAAAGGAAGCGAGAGAAATATCAATTGGATGCCTCTTACACTACCTCCTACTGGGGCTGGAGCCCACAACCCAGACATGTAGTCTGACTAGGAAATGAACTGGTGTCCTTCTGGTACATGGGGCTCAACCCACTGAACAACATGGGTCAGTGTTCTCTGTGCTTCATTTTAGGTCATTTATGTTTTATTGTCTTTAAGTTTACAAGCCTTCTGTTCTCCATTGCCCAGTCAGTTATAAAGCTAATCTATTGATTTTTTTAACTTCAAAATTTTATTCAATTGTACAATTTGTTTTTTTTTGTTGTGTAAATTTGTTTTCTGAAATTTCCTACCTCTTCACTAATTTTGTTTATATATTTTTTAATTTCTTAAATTATTTATAATAGCTCTCTTTAATTATTTGTTAATTTCAACATTTCTGTTAGCTCTGTGTCTTTTTCTATTAACTGATATATTTTTTTCTTGGTTATAGGTAACATATTTTTGCTTCTTTGCATGAGAAGTAACTTTGTATTGTTTGCTGCATGTTGTTGATATCCTGAGATGAGGAATCTTGAGTATCTTTTTCAAAGAATGCTGTCTTTTGTATTGGCAGGCAGTCAATTAACTAGATCAGCTTGATTCTTTTTAAATTTTTCTAGGGTGTGGAACAAGTAACCCTTACCCTACGACGAGAATGGCCCCACTGTTTTCTGCAGAATCACTTGATTTTTTAAGGTGTTCAGTGAGGTTTCTAATCCGGTTGGACCTCCTAATTTTTTTCTGCACTATATGATTTTAAGAATTTACATTCAGACTAAGAGGCAAGATGGCAACCAGCAGGAAGGTAGGGAGGGAGAATGTGTGAGAGAGTGAGGGAGTGATAGAGATGTGTGAGGACATGTGTGAGTGTGTGTGTGAGTGAAATAGGTTCAGTTAGACCATGCAGTTCTTCCAGGGAACTGCCAATCCAGGCAGTCTTAGATGGCAAAACCCCGTGGCCACTGCAAGCACTCTGGGGAGGATACCAGTGGCACAGAGAACTGCTTGGGACTAGGATCCTATCCTCGCCACCACCCAGTCTGGTCTTGAAGCAAACCCGGACCCTATAGCTGCTCTGGTAGAAAACCTGCCACCACAGCTGCAGACCCAGGGACACCAGAACTCCAGGCACTGGGCCGCAGATTTCTGTGAGTCACAAAGTCAATCCTCCTCCCCCACCTCCTGTGCAGCAGCGACATAGAAACTACCAAACCCCAGCTGCACAATAAGGCTTTCTGCATACACAAAACAATGGCGACTCTTCCTGACTTTGAGCTTTGGTGTCAGACACGGGAAATTTTTTTCTGGTTTATAGTCTTCGCACCCAAACAGGGAGACTGAGTGAAATTCCAGCCTAGCCCCTCAACTCTAGGGAGCTGGTCTTCTGTGACCAGATCCCTTGCCCAGGCAGGGCAGGGAGACGACGCTGAACTTGAGCCTGGTCTTGTGAACTCAGGAATTTGTTTCCCACGACTTGCTTCCACACCCAGGCAGGAAGACACTCTTGAATGTGAGCATAGCTGCACTACCTTAGGGAGATTGTTTTCTGTGACCAGATCCTATGCCCTTGCAGGGAGACAGCACTGAATTTGAGCCTGGGGATGTAAACTCGGGGAGTTATTTTCCCATAAAAAGACCCTGCACCTTAGCAGAGAGGCTTCGGTGAATTTGAGCCTGGATGTGCAGTCTTGGGGAGTTTGTTCCCCACGACCAGACTCTGTGCCTACACAGGAAGTCAGCACTGAATTTGAGCCTGGCTACATGGAAACAGGGGAGTTTGTTTTCCACAGTGCACACCCATGTGACAAGACCCCACACCTCACTGAAATACAAAAGGTTGTTAAAAAATACTATGAACAACTCTATTCCACAAACTGGACAATCTGGAGGAAATGGACATATTCCTAGAAAAATGCATCCTTCTAAAATTCAATCAGGAAGAATCTAAACATCTCAATAGGCCAATAACTATGAAAAAAATTGAAGTAGTCATCAAAAACCTTCCAACAAACAAAAGCCCAGGCTCAAATGGCTTCACAGGTGAGTTATATAAAATACTCAAAAAAGAAGTAAAACATATCCTCCTCTTACTATTTCAAAATATTCAAGAGGAAGGAACACTTCTAAACTCATTCTGTGAAGCCAGCATCACCGTAATACCAAAACCAGATAAAGACAACACAATGAAAGAGAATTACAGACAAATATCCCTCATGAACATAGATGCCAAAATCCCTAACAAAATCCTAGCAAATTGGATCCACCAGTACATCAGAAAGATCATACACCATGACCAAGCAGGATTTATTCCAGGGATGCAAGGATGGTACAATATCCACAAATCAATAAAGGAGATAAATCACATAAAAAAATCGAGGGGAAAAATCACATAGTTATATCAATTGATGCAGAAAAAGCATTTGACAAAATCGAACACCCTTTCTTGATTAAAAACTCTCCACATGGTAGGAATAAAAGAATCATATCTCCACACCATAAAAGCCATGTACAATAAACCCACAGCTAGCATCACACTCAGTAGACAAAAACTAAAACCATTTCCACTAAGAACAGGAACAAGACAGGAATGTCCACTCTCACCACTCCTGTTCAACATAGTACTAGAAGTACTAGCCATTGCTGTCAGACAAGAAGAAGAAATAAAAGGCATCCAAATTGGAAAAGAAGAAGTAAAACTGTCTTTATTCACAGATGACATGATACTGTACATAGAAAACCCGAAAGATTCCATCAAAAAACTAATAGATTTAATAAATGAATTCAGAAATGTAGAAGGATACAAAATTAAAGAAATCAAGAGATCTATGGCATTTCTATACACCAATCATGAACTTATAGAAAGAGTGACTAAAAAAGCAATTCCATTTACCATCATATCAAAAAAATTAAGATACCTAGGAATAAACCTAACTAAAGAGGTAAAAGACTTATATGCAAAAAACTATAGGACACTGAAAAAAGAGATATAAACAGATGGAAGAACAACATCATCAAAATGTTCATTCTACCCAAAGCAATCTATAGATTCAATGCAATCCCCATTAAAATACCAATGGCATATTTTACAGACCTAGAACAAACTCTCTAAAAATTAATCTGGAATAAAAAAAGATCCTGAATAGCTGCAGCAATCATGAGAAAGAAGAACAAAGTAGGGGATCTCAATACCGATATTAAGCTGTATTACAAAGCTATTGTTCTCAAAACAGCCTGGTGCTGGCACAAAAACAGACATATAGATCAATGGAATAGAATAGAGAACCCAGAAATTGACCCAAACCACTATGCCCAATTAATATTCAACAAAGGAGGCATGAACATAAAATGGAATCAAGACAGTCCCTTCAGGAAATGGTGTTGGGAAAATTGGAAAGATACATGCAAAAAAAATGAAACTAGACACCAACTTATACCATACACAAAAACAAACTCCAAATGGATACAGGACTTAAACATAAGATACGAAACCATAAATATACTAGAGGAATCCACAGGCAGCAAAATATCACATATACCGCAGGAACTTCTTCACTGATTCTGCTCCTAGGGCAATGGAAGCTAAAGAGAAAATAAACAAATGGGACTACATCAAAATAAAAAGCTTTTGCACAGCAAAAGAAACCATTAACAAAACAAGAATGATCACTACATGGGAGAACATACTTGCCAATGTTTTCACTGATAATGGTTTAATCTCCAACATGTACAAGAACTCATACAACTCATCAAAAGGAAGATGAATGACCCAATCAAGAAATGGGCACTGGACCTAAATAGATACTTTATTGAAAGAAGACAGAAGGAAGGCCAAGAGACATGAAAACATGCTCAAAGTCACTAATTATCTGAGAGATGCAAGTCAAAACAACAATGCGGCATTATCTCATACCTGTCAGAAGGGCTATCATCAACAAATTAATAAATGACAAATATTGGCGAAAATGCGGAGAATAAGGAACCTTGGTGCACTGTTGGTGGGAATGCAAATTGGTCCAGCCATTGTGGAGAACAGAATGGAGTTTCATTTAAAAAACTAAAAATGGAACTCCCATTTGACCCAGTAATACCACTTCTAGGAATATATCCCAAGAAGCTAGAAACATCAATCAGAAAGGATATATGCATCCCTATGTTCATAGCAGCACAATTTACCATAGATAAGATTTAGAAACAGCCTAAGTGCCCATCAGCAGATGAGTGGATTAAAAAACTGTGGTACATCTACATAATGGAATACTATGCTGAGCTAAAAAAGAAGAAATTCCTACCACTTGCAACAACATGCATGGAACTGGAGAGCATTATGCTAAGTGAAACAAACCAGTCAGAGAAAGATAAGTATCACATGATCTAACTCCTTTATGGACTATACTGAACCACATAAACTGATGAACAAAAACAGTTCCAGAGACAGAAAAACATTGATCAGACCATCAGACCTCGGAGGGAAAGTAGGGGAGTGTGGAGGTAAGGTGGAGAGATCAACCAAAAGACTTGTAGGCATTCATATGGGCCTAACCAAGGGACACAGAGAACAGGGGTATGAGTGCATGAGTGGGGGGTATGGTGGCTAAGGGGGGAATAAGGACACATATGTCACACCTTAATCAATAAATAAATTAAAAAAAAGAAAGAGCCGAAACCGGTTTGGCTCAGTGGATAGAGTATCGGCCTAAGGACTGGAAGGTCCCAGGTTTGATTCTGGTCAAGGGCATATACCTTGGTTGCGGGCACATCTCCAGTAGGGGCGTGCAGGAGGCAGCTGATCGATGTCTCTCTCTCATCTATGTTTCTCTCTATTGCTCTCCCTTCCTCTCTGTAAAAAAATCAATAAAATATACTTAAAAAAAAAGAAAGAGAGAAAAACAATACAGTACTGTATATTTGAAAATTGCTTCCAGAGTAAATCTTAAAAGTTCTGATCACAATAAAAAAAATTGTAAAAAAAAAAAAATAAATAAATAAAAAGAATTTACATTCATCTTGCATTTCCTCAGTAGTTGTTCTCTGTCAGGAGATTTTCCCAGCTGATGTTTAACTTAGTATTTGCCTAAGACATTAGAGCACCATTGTAGATTTGTGGTGCTCCAGCATCATGACCCACACATTCTATCTGCCCAGCATCCCAGACTCCAGTCTCTGCTTCAGCAGCTTAATGAGACTTTCATGCTTTGTGTGGGCTCTATCTCTACATGCATGCCGTAGTAAAGCCAGGACCTGCAGAGAGAAAGCCAGGGTGACTGTGGATCTTACCTCATACATTTCCCTTATTCAGAGATCACCGTCCTAGGCTGCTTCTTATTGAGTATCTGATAAGTGTCATTTCATTTATTTTGTCCAGTTTCATAGTTGTTCACAGTGGGAGAGCAGTTCCAGGAGCTATTCAGTTATGTCCAGAAGCAGAAACCTCTAAAATAAAATTTTGCTACAGCTACCTCAATCTTTCAGACAGGTAAAAAAATAGTTTATCTTGACTTCTAGAGTCAAAATAACATTCTTAGAATCAATCTAAAGCAGAGATTTGAAGTTTTCTGAGGTTAAGAGACTTCAGGATGATTGGCAGTTCAGGCTAGTTGCCCTGATAGCACAAACCTTGAACAAAATTTCGATTGGGAGGAATCTTCCATTTTGAGAGGAATTATAGAATGATGTGAATTATCACAGGTAAAAAAGTCTGGCCATGAGTCTGTCTTCTGCTGGTGAGGAATCATGTCTTAGACATTGCTTGGTTCTTCTGTGCAACTTTATAACTGCAATGCTCACAGTCCCAATCTTTTATTTTGAGGTGTCTTTCTTTTCCACCCAGCATATTTAGAACTTCTTACCTTTGACCCTGTGTTTCTGGAACCAGTACTGAAATGACTCTGAGCTCTGTTTCCTGACAGCTTCCTTATTACATTTGAGCAGGGATTTTTTAGCTTTGAGGTATGGTAGCTATTGATAGTCTTGTTATGGAACTGCTAACACTTGAGAAGCCTGCTTCTTTGGAAAGATAACTGCAGTCTTCACTGTTGTTCCATCTGGATAATCATCCTCAGTGGAAAAGCCACTTGATTTTTCTGAAGCCTATTCCCCCAAGGGCCTAGTGCTGCCTCTTCCTTGTACTCATCAAGCCATGTCTTCTCCATTTTTGGAGTGTTTTCATCCTCTCTGTTAGTAGTGAGTCAGTTCTGGGTAGAACAAAAGCAACTAGTGAAGAAATAAATCCTGACAGGATTAGGTCCCTGAGCTGGATAATTTTATCCAAAGATTGCTATCCCATTGGACCAATATTTTGTCCATTCCTGAACTCAATTTATTATTATCTCTTATTTTTATTTATTTTAACCCTCACCCAAGAATATTTCTCCATTAATTTTTAAACTGAAAGGAATAGATATTACACTTGAACTTAGCCAAAAGGCCAAGAAATGATTTTCCATTGATTTTTAGAGAGAGAGAAAGACAGAGAGAAATATCAATGTAAGAGAAACATATCGATTAGTTGTTTCCTGCAGGCACTATGACCAAGGCCTGGGCTGGGGAGGAGCCTGAAACCAAGGTACCTGTGCCCTTGATTGGAATTGAGCCCAGGATCCTTCGATCTGCAGTCTGATGCTCTATCTACTGAGCCAAACCAGCTAGGGCTATTTCCTCTTATTTTAATCTCCCCTTTACTCTGTCTTATTTTAATAGTGTTTACCTTCAGAGAAACAATTCAAAATTTGGGGAAAGGGGGCAGTGTTCCTCAGGACACCCTCAGTGACTGCAGGTCTTACACAATGAGCGTCACCTTGAAACTCACCAGTAATTCTTAATGTCTGTGTGTTCTTATAGGACTTTCTGATCTTTTCATCTCAAACCTGTACAATTTGTAACTCTAGTTCAGTTATAGGGTGTGAGAGCTCTTACTGCTCTTACTGTGAAATCTCCATGGGTGCTTGAAGAGGGCATTCCTCAATAGATTCCCGGAACCTCATTCTTTCT